>JASAND010009262.1:0-14764 GCA_030248195.1 Trissonchulus latispiculum | reverse complement strand
TATAATGTTACGTACAAAAGCCGAAATCGTATAAAACTAGTTTTGTATGGGCCATTTTGTACAAAACTAGTTTTGTATGGCTTCCCTCCTACAATTCTAGTTTTGTATGGCCTCCCTCGTACAATTCTAGTTTTGTATGGCTGTGAGTTACATACAACTACTGCAAAACCTGGTGTGTACAAAATGAACCATACAAAACTAGTTTTGTATGATTTCAGGTTTTGTACGCAACATAAATAAATATCTGGGAATTTTGTAGAGGAAGGTGCGGAGCCCCCACTGCAGCCCCCTCCCCACTCGTTTCCACCACTTTTTGGCTTCCCGCACTCACCTATTATAAGGTGCCTCGAAAATAAATTTTGAGATATTTGGTCAAATTCTTTCAAAACATTTGCTGCGTCGCGGGAATTTTTTGATATAAAATTGTCTATTCTGGTTCTAAAACTTGATTTTTTGATATTTTTAGTAGTCTCGGTTATGTACAAAACAGGTTGTTTTACCGTTTTTAACAATAATAAGGCCATTTATTTCCCACTTTTTGGTCTTCCCATATTTTGTTTATGGAAAGTTCTGGCATCAAAGTTTACGAAATCTACCAAAAAACGTGGCGCAAGGAGCCCTTTACTACCCGCATGAGTACATAGAATCGTGGGAAGGAACATATTACCACTTGGACCAGAAATAGTGCAAGATTTGGCAAAAACAGTGGTAGGAAAAACATTACGTACCCCACATTCCGTCTCGTTAAGAATATTTCCATGCTACTAATTGTTTAATGAACTTTACAAGCAAACATCTCCAACTAATTTCGCAGGAGACGAAACTCTGTCAAAGATCCCTTATTCTACTTTTGAAGTGAATACAATCTAGCTTTACTTATGTCTTAAACATATTTTGGGCTTGCGTACAACAAGCAGCTAAGGTTATTGTGTTACAGTTACATTTTCAATTATTCGCGCATTTATTAATTATATACGTTACAGTGAAGTAAGCTCAGGAAGGTTCCAGACGTTATCGCTACCTAAATAGGTATACATAGATATATATATAACAGTAGTTGCCAAAGACAGTCTATA
Source organism: Trissonchulus latispiculum (assembly GCA_030248195.1). Lineage (NCBI taxonomy): Eukaryota > Metazoa > Nematoda > Enoplea > Enoplida > Ironidae > Trissonchulus > Trissonchulus latispiculum. The sequence goes on along the minus strand of JASAND010009262.1, from coordinate 13,688 downwards.
ATTAGTTACTCACAAACACCGTTGAAACCTAGTCACAGCCCATAGACTTAGGCAGTAAAATAGGCGGGGGCCGAAATTTTGTGAAGGTGAAGCTGATGATGGGTAATGGGAAACAGAAAAAGTAAGATAATGTAATTGACTTTACTTAATGCGTAACAAACACACAACCGCTTAAAAAATGCGTACACAGCGAGGATCGCTTGAGGCCAAAAGATTACTTTAATTCTAGAAGTATCCTACGCCAAAGAATTAAGAGAGAGAATCTTAAAATCCAGGTATGATCACATCATGCGCAACTAAAATCTTATCCTCACCCAGATTAAGAAGATAAAAGCCCCACAATTTTCCCGGATAATCAGTCTTTTAAGAGTGCCGCGCAAAGGCTACTCCACTCACTGATTTGTAGAGTATATAGTCAGTCAGTTTGAGACCCGACCTACAAAACATCGGGATTGAATGCATTTTCTGTACACTAAGCGACGGATCAAGAATAGCATCAACTAACCCTGCATCGATATTCTTGATAAAATGGTACGTTAAAGTTAAATTGTATATATATGTATAATATGTGTATATATATATATATAGATATGGCATTCCCGTTTTCATAGATTTTTCTTACGAAGATAAATTATCAAAGTGTACAATTCAACTCAACTTCATTAGGATTGGACAAACTTCGTTTTTAGAAGTGCAATACTTTCGGCCCACTTGTTTTTTCTAATTCCGTAAATTCTTTCCTTACTTCACCTCATCTTATCAAATTTTACACCATCACTTCACCTCATCTTATCAAATTTTACACCATCTTATTGTGTTGAGTTCAATCAAACAGTCTTTTGACTTGACTACAATATTATATTGCAATTTTCAGAGGCCAAATTTATAGTAAAAACAGTATAAAACAGCATAATACTGTGGCAACACAATACTTCAGAGGTAAGGAATAACATTTATCTAACTGCATGACACAAGGGCACAGCTTATTCCAAAAGTCAAATAAACAACAACCTTCATTAATTCCACCCAGATATTAGCTTTCAGCATACACGCACTCTGTGTAATAAACAGTTTATATAAAAGTGGATGGAACAAATATACGAATGTAGCATATGCGTACCTATATTGAGGTTATATACGTAATAGACCAAGTTTAGGATGTTGCGTGCAGAATCTCATTAATAACTCATCCTTCTAAAGTCAACTAAAGGGAAATGAACCAAACCAGATGGCAGGATAGAACGCCGGTCCCTGTTTCGCCAATTGTGTAATTTACTTTACAGGTATTTTACTAAGCCCTAACTTACTAGCTTTCAGAATATATATATATACCTACTCCAGCTTATTGGAAAAGTCTGTGGGGATACGAGACTGTTTTCGCTCCACTGCCGGTTCCGCTTTGATTTTTAATCGATTCGATCTCTACTTAAAAGGTACGATCATATATTAATAAAAATATCATCGTTTTTGTTAATGTTCAGCCACAAACCAGCCAATATGCTACTAAATTTATTCTACTGGGGGAGTGGGCCCAAACAACCTCCCCAAAAATTCGCTCTCCCCCTAAAAGAGTGGGTGCTTCTTTTGGTACAGGATATCGCCCTGAAAAAATCTTTCAGAATGACTATTTTCAAAAATTTCCGGTTTCGCCGGAGATTTCTACTCCCCCTTTGCTAACACTAAATCTATTTTTGGACAAGAAACTAACTTTTTATCTATGCTTTTACCAAAGCCAATTTTTAGCATATATTTAGAAAACCCTGTGGTGGTCAGCGGACTATAGCTTCGCAGACTCGAGCTTAATATATTCACATACAGTAATATCTGTTCCGCCAATACGACAAGGAAAGGTCAAAACCATTTAAGCGCAAGAATTATTCCAGTCACTTTGAATATAAGAAAATTTAGGAAAGTCTTTCAACCTTCGCAAACCGTTGAAGCAAAACGTCAAATTAACCAATGCCAAGTTCTTAAGTTTTAGTTAGCTCAAGCTTCAAATTCCCGCTTTTTGGCGCATTTAAATCCAAGTAAGTCCGAAAAGCTTTAACTTTTTAAAACATATACACACAGCCAACAAGAATTTTGGCAATGACAATGATAACATTGTTCCCGGAACGTGCTCAGGTCTACACAATTTATATACTGAAAATAATTTCCTTTTCCATTTGACCGAAGGCCTGCATACAAACACTTTAGGCCAAAGAAAAAGCCAACATCATCAGTAATTTAGTTATATATTAACTTCAAATTACGTTGCAATATTATTTGATCTCGCAGGAAACCCTCAAACCTTTCAGACCTCAGTTCAGTCATAGTTTCTTGATTGAATGCGAGCCCGTAGTCCGTACTCAGTAAAAGATCACGAGTTAAAATTTGTGCAAACAGACAACAATGACAGCTCGGTTACATTATTAGTTCATTTAATACAGGTGCGTTTTCGAATACCACCAAGAAAGGTTGTTTCCGAATTCGACAAATGTTTTTGGTGTGTTATGTTGTGCGTCCTAATGTAAGACTTGTTTCGTAACTCGTAAGGCGAAATTCGACATTGCCTGCTTAGTTTTTTGTAGTCTTACGTATTCAAGAAATCCAAGTTAAATATTTGAGTCGAAGAGTTGTGACTGCCTTGCCTTGTAGTCCACCGGAGGCTGTGGAGGGGGCTCTCCTGAAGCGATAAAAATATGCCGCCAAACCGTTTCAAATTTTTACATTCAAAACCAAACTTAACTTTTGTATAAAATCAGTATAAGTGTATCAGTATCGATGTCAGTGGATTCGTTGAATATTACCCTAACGAAAAAGGGCAGAGCCTGCCTCACCCCTCAAAATTTCCAAAACTTGACTAGACTGAACTAAATTCGGTGTCAGTATGATTTCGACAGGCTCCAAAACGTCATATGTGGCATCACCATACGTACACGTAAGGACTGCCGGAGTGGTTAAGGCGTTCGACTAAGGATCCAACAATCCAAAGTTCAAATCCCCGCTGCCAAAAGGCTTTCACAAATCCCCTTGAGCCAGGAACTAAGCACATATCTGTCCGCCGTGGACTTCAACCAACCCAGCTGTCTATCCTTAACTGGTCAGTAAATGGGTACCACTACGGTGGTAATGTAACAGGAGTCTGTTCTACCGTAAGCCTGATGAAGGGCTGGCGCCCGGCTCCCCTTCCATAAGTGTGAAGTAGTCAACATTTTAGTTGTTACTCCTGGATTCGGGCTGAGAATCAAAAGATAAGCAGAGGCACCCAATGTATGACTTTCCGGAGGTTGAAGTTCCCTCCAGGACTCATTTTACCCGTAATACGTAATCGACAGACATAGTGAATAGGCGGCCTGCACAACAGCTTCCGAAAACTCAAATTTTGGGTGATATATACTTCGTCTGCGTTAAACCCTAAAACCTTACCAAATTGATGGTTTCTTGCAAAACTCTCTATTCCATGAGGCAAGATCCCTTTTTGATTGCACTTATTAATAGCTCAGTATAAGCATATCATAATACATACATGCATTCATGCTGAACTTCCGACGTTAGTTTAAGCTGATCCGGCGAAAAACTTAATTGAAAAACGGATTTCAGACTTGAATGCTACGACCCGGAAAAACCCCTGAATGCTAGATTTGATAGACTTCGGATACACATTTTAGGCTCTCTTTGAATACCCTCAGCGAATCGAACAGTTTAACTTTGCGAAATCAAACAAATTAGCGATGTTCGAACTTCGACGTATATATATATATATATATATATATATATATATATATATATATATATAAAAAAAAAAAAAAAAAAAAAATAAAAAAAAAAATATATATATATATATGTCGTAGCAATATATTAAAATTGGCAAGATAGTTATCTTGCTAAGAGTTTGGCAAGATAGTTATCTTGCTAAAATTTTAGCAAGATAACTATCTTGCCACGAAATTTAGCAAGATTACTATCTAGCCAAAATTGTTGGTAAGATAGTAATCTTACTAGAATTTAGCAAGATAGTCATCTTACCAGTTTCGGTATGAAAGGTGTCATTAATTTGGAAACAAAGGCAGTCATTTAATGAGTTTAACGCAAGGGGGGGTTTTAAAAACTAACCATTGTGCTGTATCACTGCTGAAATATATAATATTTGTAATGGAAATGCTAAAATTAGAAAATGCATAAGAGAATATATTTTAACATATTATTTCAAATTTAACTGCGAAAAATACAAAAAATGATAACTACTTTACCGACAAAACCAACCTCACAAAACTAGTTCAATATGCACATACTTAATTTTTCAGTCTTTTTAGGAAAATGTGAGTGTCTTAGTCTCAAGTCTGTAATTTTCATCTTTCTTTGATTCATTTTCATTTAATCTTAACGTATTATAATATTTGTTACCTTCGCAATAATGCAAATTCTGTGCATTTTCCATTACAAATAGAACTTCAGCAAAAATAAAGAGCACAATGACCAGTGTTAAATTCTTGTGAAAGTCCCCCCCTTGCATTAAACTCAGGAATAGGGTATACTAATGACTTTCTTTGTTTCCAAATTGAAAACATGTTTCATACTGAAACTGGTAAGATGACTATCTTGCTAAATTCTAGTAAGATTACTATCTTATCAACAATTTTGGCTAGATAGTAATCTTGCTAAATTTCGTGGCAAGATAGTTATCTTGCTAAAATTTTAGCAAGATATGTAACTATCTTGCCAAACTCTTAGCAAGATAACTATCTTGCCAAGTTTACTATCTTGCTACCACATATATAAGCGTTGACGAGAACATGAAGTTTTGCAAATTTTTGGGTTCATGAACGGTAAGCAGACAGGCAAGCTTTGCATTTCTGTTAAAAGGAAAAATCCACAGCAGTTTATAACTCACAAACAACAGTTCCCAGATGAACTCCTTTATACAGGAAAGGCGTAGGCCTATATAATAACAAAAAGTAAATACGTAATCTCGGTTTACATTTTGTACGTAGGTATATATTTTCTTGATTCCCCGCTGAAAAGATTTATCCATGTCTGTCTATCGAATAAGATCTACTAAACGGCACCAACATATGAACATATTTTTACACAACACAGACCTCTCCACCGTGAATACTGTATTTATATAAGTATTGCAAACATACAAATGATTGATGAGACTGATATCTGATATATAGATTTAGCTTAGAGCTATATATCATGTTTTCCACGGTTTTAACTCTAACTATATTAAACAGATTATGAAAAAAGCGGAAGCACAACTTCAAAATTAGTGTCACATATAATTAGTAACTTAAAGTAATTCACTCTCAACGCTGGTCTAATTAGTCTTAAGGTTCTGTTTAGTCTGGTGCACATATAAATTTTTATTCCTTTATACCATCATCGTATCACCAAAACATATTATATACCTTAAACATCTTCTTTTACCTTCATACATGCCTATGGTGCCTCAATAGCACAATATTTCTGTGATTACAGACTTAACCAGAACCTTTTATTATTCTCACTATATATTTGTTGTCCTTTAAATAAGTAAGTATATACATATTTCATTTTATAGTAACAAGTTAGGTTACGTACTATAATTTTTCCTTTGCCGGAATTTATTTCTGGCTTCCATATTCTATACATATAATATTTATATTTATACTATACAATATACAATATTCTATTTCACTGTTTTTTAATTTAGACAAAAGCCATGCCCAGGACAGGCACAGGGATTCTACATCTGGCTGAAACACTGCTAGTCTCGGTTCCTTTAATTTTATCATTATGCCCATCAAGACACATTATGCTATGCTCCGCTAGTCTATATTCAGACCCTGCAGGTACAGGACAAAGTGGAAAGGCCATAATTCTTCTAGCTCACTCATTACAGGTACGCACAGCAAAAGTAAACTACAGAAAGGAGAAGGAAAAGAAACAAAAAACGCCCGATAAATGTGTCATAAGATCTCCCCAAAAAATGGGCTATTATAATATATACTAAGGATGCACCGGGGCCTGGCCCGGTCCCGACCGGGGCCAGAAAACAAAATTTTGTAATTTTTTACCAAAATTTTGACATTTCGAAATCCAAGAAGTGTTGCAAATCATTTGTTCTCCCATCGATTTGAATGAAACAACGATAGTAACGTTTGTATGAATATATATCAGAAATTATTGCAAACTTTGAATTTTCAAGAACATTTTTGAAAATTTTCGATTTGGACCTCCAATTTCCAGACCCCGGCCCCGGTTTTTGTAAATTAATGTTAAATACGTTTCCATGAGTAGTTATTTTAAGACATCTATATATAGACAAAACTTTAACAAGATGCTTTTCTGAATTTTTAAGAGATGCTTTTAATAAAATGGTTTCCCGGAAATTCATTCTCGGTAGTAGCAAAATTTTAATTCTATTTATAGCGTTTAAACCGTATTTATATATTGCAAAATTATTAGACAAGTAAGCTTAACCGACTTGTAAACTGAAAAAATTTAACTTCAGTGAAATTTTTAAGATGGTTCCAAGTAAAATAGATCTGCTAATTTAAAGATTTTTATGAGTATGTATATACTGCCGTTTCAAAAATATACTGAATACATCTGGCATTTTTTCGGAGCCTCTCCCCTCCACTTTTCGGAGACCCCCCACTTTTCGACAAGCCCCCCCACTTTTTGGGGGTCGTTCCAAAAGTGTCGAAAACTTAGGTTTTTTAGGTCAAATTTTCAAAACTTTTCTCAATTTTTAGCTAGTTTATGGACTTAGAAGTTCATTTTAACCTTAAAAACAACGATTTTTTTGCGGTTTTCCTTGAAAATGCAAATTTTTCGATTAAAGATTAGCAATATCCCTTGGACTCGCCCCCCCCCCCACTTTTCGGAAGCCCCCACCCACTCCCCCCCTATGGGGGGGGGGGGGTCGAAGCCCCCCCACTTTCAAAATCCTAAAAAAAGAAAAAATGCCGTACATAAATAGATAAATACAAGCATATATATGTAAGCCGGGCTGACTACTTTCATCCTAACGATTTCGTCTCTAATATTCTGAGTTTATTATCGTATCTTTTGCGGTGAGTACTTGCTAGGCTTCAGCCGCTGCTACAAAACTGCCGGGATGCTACAACGAACATAATCGACTGAACTAGATCTAAACGTTTTTTCAAATTGAAAATGCTAGTTGCTAATAAAATTAGAACTAGAATTATTTATAAGTAACTATTTTCAGCAGCAACGGTACCGTACGTATCGGTGTAAGTTTTTCTCAAGCACCATGTAAGAAGTTAATGGTAATGTTAAGTTAATGATAATCTACTTCAACTGATTGTGTTTAAAATAATTTCACAGTATGCTGTTCCATGTTTGCGGGCTACGGCATACCCACACATTTCAAAAATTCTTCAGATATATATACTCAGTGAAAATAGTTTCTTTCAAGTTAAATGTTTGTTATATAAGTCATTGGCAGCATCAAACAAACCGAAATTGTGGAAACTTATCAAATAAATTCACTACCAGCATTAAAACATTACCATATCCATAAAAAACCCATAAGCATTAACAAAATCAAAGAACAAAATTTTAAATATTTGCCTGTATTTTGATGACGAGATCCGGATCCGGCCGGATCCAAACTAGATCCGGATCTGGCAACATTTTGGATCCGGTCGATCCCTAATATATACAACCATCAAGAAAATGAGGTAAACGCGGGCCAGCAGGCGGATCCAGGAGGGATACAAGGCATTAATCATGGAGAAATAATGAAAAGCGCCCATTGGCTCTCTCCTGTTCGGACTAAGGCTTCGGCCTTAGTGACTGCAGGCAGGTGTTTTTCATTATTTCTCCATAATATATACAACCAGACATGTGCAGGAGGCGGAATTGGACGTGGGGGGCAGACCGCGAATAACTGGATTTTCAGGTTCCTTTGCCCAAAAAAACCTGAAAAATCCTGAATCTGGGAGGGGGCGAGCGCTCTCGCGGGGGTGAGCTAAAAGTCTGGGAGGATGACAACGCAAACCCCCAAGCATATGCCCGCATATAATTGATATGTACGTAATCCTCACCCAAAACAAGTTTCATAGAATGAACCTGGCCTACGCCAAAATACTCTAAGTTAGCTTTAAGAAAATTAGCGATAATTTTCTAAATGACACCGTAAATACAAGCTCTTTAGGAAAGGAATAAAGATTGACTTATTAAAACTTAACGTTTAGTAAAGGTTACCTGGGTGGATATTTGGTATAATATTTTCTGTTCGGTAACATGGTATAACAAACAGAAGCGGATAAATTGTGACAAACGAAAAAAGACCAGCGGCGGAATCAAATCCCACAGCTTCTTGTTTACCGTACGACACCTCACTCGTGTTCTGTAAATTACACCAGTTATGCTTATGCTGAAGGTCACCAATTTCAATATTTTGTCTATTCTAATTTTTTTGCAGAGACGAAGTATTCCAAAACTATTGCTTTCCGATGTCTGGGACTGGAAACGATCCTCCATGTACCGGGTCCCCGGACAGCCGCCAGGCTCCAATACCTTCAACTTTAGTCCACCCAGCTTCAAGTCTGCCGGAAACCATCATCAGTACCCCCATAAAGGAGGAGGTGGAGGAGAGATGGGAGGTGGAGTTGCTGCCTTTCGCCGACCGGGCCCACCACCGGCAGACAGCATGGGGCCTGACGGGGAGAATGCCGAAGGATTAATGCTGGTGCTACAGCAGCCCACTCAACGATTTGACTACCGCTGCTATTTCAGTCCAGTGTCCTGTTTTCGGCGTCGTCGTCGCTAACTCAGCCCAAGATGGACCAAAGGAAAAAAACAGAGAGACATGTGTGACGGATTACAGTTAAGACTGACTGTTATACTCCTTATCTGGGGGTCATAATTACGTATGTACGTATCAGTTGAAACAGGTATATATTACTAACACGGCTGGCTTTGTTGTATGGTGTTTATTCCATTGTTAATCATCGTTTAGTATAATTATACTGCTTTCAAACGGGGTACTATACATTATTGTAATCTTCTGTAATAAACGTGAGTACATTATATATAAGTACTTAGACTTCCTTTAAGGTGGTGGCTTCCTTTTGTGTAAATTTGGACCTATAGGCTTCAATTCTTTATGAAAGTAGAAGAAATTTTCCAAATATGCTATTTTGGTGCTCTTTAACATTCTGGGACCAGTCCCACATTTTTAGGTGAAAAGATAAGAAATTTTCGGTTTTTGGCATTATACTCTCAGTAGATAGTAGATACATCAGATTGGTTGTTATGGATGGAAAGAGGGTTCAAAAACGAACATTTTTGCTTTTACAACTTTCGAGCTATTTCTAGTGGTTAAGTCAGTATAAGCCGAAAACGAATTTTGGGGTCCAAAAACGGCCATTTTCGAGGAAATCGTTTTTTTTAAAATTACTACCAAATCGTATGGTCAATTTTCGTTTATTTATACTCAATCGATACGCGATTTAATTGCCCATTTTATCAATGCCAATTAGCTGGGATTCGTTGCTTTAAGGTGCTGGTTTCCTTTCGGGTATTTTTGACTCATACGGCTTTAATCCTTTACGTAACTAGCTGAAACTTGCCAAATAACCTATTTCCGTGCTGTTTAACATTCTGGGACCAGTCCCGGATTTTTAGGCCAAAAGATAGGAAACTTTTTGTTTTTGGCCTTAGGCTTGCAGTAGGTGGACCAGACACCGGATTTGCTGTTATGGCTGGAAAGAGGACACAAAAATGAACATTTTTGCTTTTACAACCTTTGAGCTAACTCCAGTGGTTAAGTCAGTATAAGCAAAAAACCATTTTGAGGGTCAAAAAATGACCATTTTCGAGGAAATCAGTTTTTTCAAAATTACTGCCAAACCTTACGAACAATTTTCGTCCATTTATACTCAATCGATACAGCGTCCAAATGCACATTTTATGAATCCGTATTAGCTGGACTTTATCGCTTTGAGCTAGAGATTTGGCCGGAAAATCATTTTGGCAAAACTGCGGTTTTTTGTTTTAAACATCGATTTCTCAAAAACTACTCAACAGATTCCGGAGATTTTCACCAGAATGGAAATTCGTACTATTGCGGAGGGACGTTTTTCTTGGTTTTGGCTAAAACTTACCCAGTTTCGAGAAAATTTAGTGCAAAGTTTAAAAATTTAGTGTCTCCGTGCATTTTGCAAATTTTCTCAAACGTTAAGTGACACTGAGCGAAACCAAAAAAAAACGACCCTCGGCCCATATGTCCTCTGTATGATAGCGCAAAAAGAAATTTTGTTTGGCACCGCATTTTTGAAAAATCGATGTTCGAAAATTTTTGGTCTATATTTATATACCAGTTATGGCAGAAAATTTTTGCTAATTTTTGCAAATTTTGCAAGTTTCGTAAGCTCATGTGAATGTCCTGATTATAAGATTTAAAACGATGTATAAAGCTCTTTCCAACTCCCAAAATTGCGAAAGTTATAGCGTTTTAAAAAATCACGACCCCAAGCACTGCACAAAAGGATACCGCCACCTTAAGCTGGAGATTTAGCCGAAAAACCATTTTGGCAAAACTGCGATTATTTTGTTTTGAACATCGATTTCTCAAAAACTACCCAATGGATTTGCCTGATTTTTGGCTGGATGAAAATTCGCCCTATTGCGGAGGGACATTTTTCTTGGTTTGAGCTAAAACTTCTCCAGTTGCGAGAAAACTGAATACAAAGTTGCGAAATTTCGTGTCAAAGCACATTTGCCCGATTTTCTGGAGTATTGAGGCTTGTTGAGCTAAATCCAAAAAAATGTCCCTCGGCCCATATGTCCTTCATATTATGGCACAAGAAAAAATTTTGGCCGATTCTAGTTTTGAGAAATCGATGTTCAAAAATTTTTGGTCTGTATGCAGCCTATCAGATGTCAGTATGCCAGCAAATTTTTGCTAGTTTTGTGCTAATTTTGCTAGTTTCGCAAACTCATAGGAATGTACAGGTTATAAGCTTTAAAATGATGTATAAAGCTCTTTCCAACTCCCAAAATTGCGAAAGTTATAGCGTTTCAAAGAATCACCACAAAAGGACTGCACAAAAGGATACCACCACCTTAACGAAAGCAAAGGGGAAACATGTAAATTCTCTATTTCAATGCTGTTTCGTCCACTAGATTTGTTTGTGTTTGCAGGATACCACAGCATCACACAATTTTGAAGCACCACACCTTTTAAGCTGGTGATTCCTTTTGGGTATATACTTGTTGTTTTAAAGGTTAAATCAAGATGAAATTTGATGAAACCGTACCAAAAATAAGTTCTTTTAGCATTCTAGCATCGTCTGTTTTGCCATTTTCTGACAGTTGGTCCGCAGCTGTGACTATATTCATTCGAAAGATCTCGCTGAACTCTACATTTTCGTTTTTAAAGCATCTTTCTAGCTTTTTGCTACCGTGAGATATAACCAACTTTCCCATTTTGATGTAAAAACTTGTCATTTTGCAGAAATTTTACAGAAATCAAATAATCCATTATTTCTTGAGCTACGCAAGCCGTACCTAGCCGTTCCTACCCAAATAAACAATGCAACTTCATAGTGGCTAAGGTAGGAATCGAACTTCAGACTTGTCGATCCAAGTCCAAAGCCTTAACCATTCGGTTGCACACGGCCACAAGACTTAGTCCTGTTCTTTATTTCGAAAAATGCTCTGGTAAAATTTATTAGTAGTCACAAATTAAGAAACCCTTAGATACATCCATGTTGGGATAGAAAGCTTTTACCGGGATAACCTTTGCTTTTACCAGTAGCTATGCACAGATAACCAATTCATTTACTGACGTACTGTAATACTTACGTATGAGTACTCATTATGTAATACTTATACAGCATACACACGTGTAGATTTTTATTATGTAAATCAGAGTAATTTCTTATTACACTAAAGTAACTAATGTCAACATCTAAGCTATATCCACCTACACCACATCCATCCAATGCTCAGACTTCACATTTGCGTGGATTTGTTTACTTGAAAAACTGAAAAACAAGTTTCGTCGTCGTCTTCTTCTTCATCTTTCTATTAATTTATTATAAACAAATTATAAGATTATAAACAAAGCTACACTGATGGCATACTCTTGCCTACAGCTACGTAAACCTTAGGTACAAGTTTGTAGCAGTCTAACAAAAAACAAATAATAAATAACCGCCTCCAGTCACTTTGAGAAGCCACCTTCTCTACCCGAAGGAATTTCCTAATCAGCAGAAGAGCCGTAGGTAAGTTTACGTGATTGACAGAGATACTACGCAAACTGAATAAAATAGTTAACACCTAAGGTTAATGGGAAAGTCCAACGGGGATCTGAAAGTAAAAACGCCTGCGTTTTCCTCTTTGCTAAAGTTTGTTGTCAACAACATTGAGTTTTCAGAACATGAAATGGAAAGACAAACTTAATGGGATCGGGTCCGACTTGATGTCATTCTTAATCACGGGTTTCAAACAATTCTTCGCATGCTCTTCACCTCTTCACAGCGGTGGTTACCTAATCCCCCCGCCAGGAGCCCCGCTTACCTGTAATGATGACTGCATCAAGAGCAAGAAAGAAGGAAACTGAAGTTATGGGCTTATTCTAGTGCAGGGGAGGGAGGTCCGTCCCTCCATAAACGCCTTTCCCCTAAGCCAAATGGTGCTCCTTTTGGTAATAACTTTTGCCCTGAAAGATTAGCCGAATTTTCAAAAATCCTCCGGTTTCACGGAAAGTTTTTCTCATTTTTTGCCTTTTTGACTACTAAATCTGTTTATTTTTTGTGATAAAAATTTACTTTTACACTATACTTTTATAACTAATTTCGCCCCCCCCCCCCATTCATCATTGTCCCTTGGAGTTTTGGGGGGTCCCCGAGAACAAATCCCTAGAACAAGCCAAGACATTTGCTAATTTCAGGGTTGTGCTTTCACAGAGAGCATGACTCTGTCGTATTTTACTGGGGAAGGGATTGGGGGTGCCTACCCCCTATGCAGAACATCCCCCTAAATCCTTCGCTCCCTCCGTAACAGTGAAATCACTAAGTGCTAACACATTATTTTTAAATTTTTAATACTCCACTAAATTACGCCTAAAAATTAATAAGTCAGCACACTTGGGATTACTGGAACAAAATATCAAACTCAAAACTATACCCGAAATCTGACACGTGACGGCAAAAAACATAGGAAACAAAAAACAATCATCAGGAATTTAAAAAATAAAAACATAAAGCAAGAATTGCTAAAAGGAAATTGAAAATGTCATAACTAAAAAGGCTTTATAAACGGACCTCCAGCTTAGGCTGAACATATCCCAAAAGAGGTCTATCTGCAGGGTTGCCTGACCAACACTGAGTCATCAAGTGCCAGCATTCAGGGTCAAAATTGGACAATCGCTCCGGACGAGTACCTAAACATAAAAAAATTAACAAATTTAGACCTTCCTGCCTCTTAATAAAATATTTTTGTCCAATCAGGCACAGCTATAATCTAGCATAGGGAGAAACGTGCTCAACATAAAAACATAGCCACAGCAAACTCAGTAATAGCAAGAGTACATAATAGAAGAGTGTGCCACTAGGCATCACTCTATGTTATCAGAGCAAAAACTATGCTCTGTTCGCTAACGGCTTCCCGCAAATCAGACCCTAATGACCCCTCCAGCAAATCAGTACCAGGTCGAAACGAGGATATGCTCACTCGCTCTATGT
>JASAND010009258.1:0-119118 GCA_030248195.1 Trissonchulus latispiculum | reverse complement strand
TGTCCCGACCGTCTCCTGTAGTCGGTCAGTTATCCATCTGTGCCACGGTCTCCGCGTCCGCTACGTCAGGGCGTGGTAACGGTGTTAGTACGTAGGTTAAACTACTAGCCCCGCTACAATTTCACTAAATTAAATTACAAAATATTCTCTATTTTCCTATTAGCAAAATATACCTACATTTTGACTTCAGGATTCTTAATGAGCTCAGCTTAGCGTTGTTAAGCGTGCGTTTATATGCTGGCTACTTAGCTGCTGTTTCTGAAACGCACTGGTGAGTGTAACGGTAGCTGTAGCAGTAGCCAATCAAATGCATTTAAGTTCAAATGCACATCAAAACACGCTTAACAACGCCAGGACGAACCCCCGAGACTTCGGCCTTAATGTGCCGAGCGTCTAACAGGCTGTTTTTGCACTAGGCAGAGTACGGTGACGTTCTCTTCCAATCATCTACTCTTGCTTCGACTGATCGAGACTGACTGCCACAGATTTGGCAATGTTTTGCCATGTAATGCCAGAGTTACTGGTTGTATATACCCATACTTCGACTCTTACGAAAGGCCAGTCATACATATACACAATGCACAAGGTAATTTGGTCAAGTTTGCAAATTTCCCTTTCAAATCGCTGAAGCTTCTCCTCCTATAGAACAGAAATATGACACTACTGTCTCTCCAAATTCCTAAATCAAAGGAATATTGCGCGTACTTTTGAAGACTCATTTTTGTAAGCTCCAGTTCACAGTCAATTTGACTAATATTGAATGTGCCCTTTTAAAGCATTTCAGCTGCTTTGTATAAGCTGAATCAAAAGAGTTACAGCAACTGATGTATCAGTGCCAATTTTAGAGTAACTTTGAGCAAATGAAAGAATAAACGAAACTAAGATTGTCACTACAGCACCTCCGACCCGAAAAATTCGGGCCCGAGGTGGGGATCGAACCCACAACCTTTGGCTGTCTAGGCCAACGCTCTACCGATTGAGCCACCCGGCCACAATCGAACCAAGCTTAAGTTGGAATTCGTTCCCAAACTGTAGTGACATTTTAGAAGACGCTTTCATTCAAAGATTGAGATCAGGACAGGATACAATTAGTAAGATGTAACTTTATTTACAATATGCGACAGCAATATGCAACCTTATTAGCAATATATGACCTTGTACAAGTATGAAAAGGATTAATAAAGACTGAAATTGAATATAAAATGTAATTCAATAGCGAACCACTACTTGAAATTTGACTCGCGGGTCGTGTTTATCCGCGGGTCAGCGCGGGATGCGAATGCGACCCCCTTCAAACTCTGTGACCACAATATGCTTTTAGGATTGTGTAATATAAGGACAAGGAAAATTTTCTATAAGGATACAATACTATACCCTTTCTTTCTTCTATGCAAAGCGAACAGTGCACCCCAGAAATTTTAGCATCCTGGATAAAACCACATTATTTTTGGATTTTGGAATTTGATACATACCAGATCAAGGATAAGTGACCCGATTTCATCGCCGGTATACCGTGCGGTAACACCTGCATTCCTACATAGTAATGTTGAAAGTCCGCAGGTTTGAAACTATCGTGTTGTGAGTCAGTTAACGTAGAAACGGCTCCCCGCGTTTGCAGCACTGCAGAAAGCGCTAAAGCATTGAAAAGATTTTAAAAATACTTGTGAAGGAATTCATAACCTTCAGCGCAAGCTTTTTGTGTTTTTGCGAAAATTTATTAAATTTTGAGCCAAAAATAAGTCTCAATTATTATTATTTAAATGGGAAGAGATGCAAGCAATTTGGAAACATTTGCGCAGACTTCACTTTTAAATTCCGCACATTTTGTGAGGAAATCTCTGGTTGCCTTTGCTTTCGCTGCATATAGAACTCCTTTCTAATTTGACTGACCAATAGGTCCAGTTTTCCACAACACAAACCTTTATTATTACTCATTTCCTTCAAACATTTTCAGTTTTGTCTGGAATTTCGTTGAACCAGGAGCCGAAGCTTTAATCTTCAGCGGTGCTGTGCCTTGGCCGGGCTTTACTGTAAGCTTTGTACTATTGGACTTTTCAGTTTCGGGTTGATCCTGGCATTCTGCGTTTGCAGTTCCGTTTCGCACCGCAATTCTTGTTGACCTTATGTCTCTCGTTTGTTTGGATGCCATGGCTTCTTTTCTTGTTAATTCCGTTTTGCTATCTTCAATCTTGACGGATTCGACAGCTTTGTGACTTCCCTGGGTCAGTTCCTCCTTGCTAATATTCTCGATTGCTATGATTGTTTTATTAGTCGACGTATTCGAAGACCTACCTTCCAGAGTTGAATCAGTTTTCATTGATTTTCTCGTGGTCGACTTTTGGGTGAATTTCTTCGATGTCTGGTTAGTCGATGTTTTCGTAGAGTTGGCAACAATTTTTCGCTCAGATACCGACAGATAATTCGACATTTGATTTCGATTGGAAGCGGCATGGTTAACCTTAAGGCTTGATTGGCTTTCATCCGCAGCTAATCCATTATTAATTCCATTTGATTCTTTATTCGGATTTAGGGACAAAATTGTAACTGTTTCTGATTCCACGGCTTTGAGGGATTCGATTTCTGGCAACTTTTTGACAATAAACTGTTTCTCTGACTTAGTAGGGCTTTCCAGAATGACGATGTTTTCCAATTTTTCAGCAAATTTGACTCGTTTCGAAGACTTTTTGCCGCCTCTAACGCCCTGTAGTCGTTTTAGATTACTCGATTTTACGACAACAACTTCTCGACATTCGGTTGTTTCCTCTTCCGTTCTAACATTCACGGATTTCGTCTGAGTTTCCGTTTTCGTTTCGCTTTCCACCTTCACGACAGTTGAATTTCGAGTTTTCACATTTTTCATGGAAACCGTGCAACTGTCATTGTCTTTTACTTCCACCGTTTTCGGTATTAGTCTGATATCAACAAAGTTGGATTTTCCGGTTTTCACTTCGGCTTCTTTCGGTTTGGATATCGACAAAATTCTGGTTCCACTCGTTCTGACAATTTTCCAATCTTCGCTGCGGTTGTCGGATTTCGTGACGGATTTAATCGAGACAGGTTGTGCTGCAGCGTGTTGCGATTTTATCACTAACATTGTACCGAAAGTCTTGACTTTCCTTGCCATAGAGGCGTTAAGTGTAACTTCGTGAGACAGCAATAACGGCAACGTTTTCGATGACACTAGTGGGCAGCTAAGACTAGCCCATTCTGACCCAACAATTTTGACCGTCCGTTCGGTGAACGCCGATTTCGGTTTCCGCGAAATTTTCTGACGAATTTCGACGCTGCCTGTTTTAGATTTCCGTTTTTCCGTGAAGACTCGAACCTGAACGGAGCATATTTGTTTAGGGATGACGATAAATTCCGCAAATCGTGATTGCTTGGGAGCTTTGAGAATTTGAGTGATCGATTTCTGAGAGCACCCGGCCGCGCCACCGGAATCGATTTTCCAAACCCCCGTCTCCTTACACCGGCTCCATTTAGCGCCCGAAATTTGCCAACCCATGCGGCCGATGGCTCGAAATGTGTTGCAGGCTTTCTGAAATAAAAAATGAGAAAAACTGTACTGTTTTAGAAAATATGTTACAAAGTAAAAGTGAAAAATAAATAACTAAGAATTAAGTAACGACGTACAAAACCATGTAAATGTTCACCGTAAATTGCTTAATGTTTCCAACTTAACAAATTAGTTGCCGCTTAGTATATCTGAACATGATTTTGAAAAAGATTAATTCGACAATGAAATATGACGTGAGATGGACTGCTTACCGTTTTGAAGATATGCCTTGACTAACTGAAATTCGCTGGAAAAGTTTAGCAAAACTAGGGCGTTACAACGTGTTTAGTCATAAGCTAAAGGGTGACACAATTTTTCAAAAAGCCTTCTGACATGTGGACGAGTTGTACTCAAATTAAAGAATGGCTCAGAAAAGTGTGAATCAACATTGTTCTAACTGTTTGTTTTTTCAGGTTTAACAGGTTTTTCGGGTCTCAGGTGCTTAAGTAACAGGTTCTCCGCTTTACATTGACAGAAAATGACAAAAGAGTTGCGCTCTATACTTTCCACTTTCTTCGCATCACGTAGGCCTTCAGTTTCGGTTTGCATTTCAGTCCATTCGACATCGCTGGGTCCGCTCTCTGCAGCCAGGGATGTTTCAAACATTCAGTTGCGGTCAGTCGTTTGCTGAAATCGAAGTGGTACTATAGATCGTAAAATACGATTCTTGGGGAATGGTGGCCAGACACTTACTATCAGCAAGAGTACGTACGTACCCTTAGCACACCCATTGCTTGAGTCAGACCCAAAACCTTTTGAGTCATGATCCTTGGGTGGAGTGCTTCTTGATCCACCCCTTACTTTTCTTTGGTCCGCTCTCAATTTTTTCCGAAAGTGGTGTGCGGGGGGGTACCGCTGCACACCAACCTTTGAGTCATGGAACGATATTCTGCAGAAAGTTTGCAAATTTATTCGTTTTCATGATCCACTCATCAAAAACAATCAAAATTTCTTCTATTGCAAGAAATTTTAAAAATAAAAATAAAAAATTATCGTGAATTTTAGTCAATCTGTAAATGGCTTGTAACGACTAGTCTGGTTCGCGTCCGCTCACCGAAGCTAAGCAGATTCTAGTATAACTAAAAACCAATTTTCTAGCGTCATTCACATAATAACTCACGCGAAACTACCAACAATTAGACGTGTTAAGCGATTCTTACAAAAAATTATCACAAATTTTACTTAATAAATTTTTGAGTCATGGAACGATATTCTGCAGAAAGTTTGCAAATTTATTAATTTATTCGTCTTCATGATCCATTCTACGTAATGGAATATGTACGTATATGTTTATGTATATGTATATATATGTTTGTATTTTTGAATTTTTACACATATAAGATTCCAAGTACACTGCGACCCGTCCGCTCACCCTGAATGGGCAGGTGTTAGAATAAAATATTGAGAAAAAGATTTGGCTTAAATTTTTTTGGTTTTTTATTATCAGAATGACACTGCTTATCCTAGATCAAATATGGGGTTCGAAAAAATATTGACGACTTTGAATTTTTTACGGTAACATCTGCCCATTGTGGGTGAGCGGACGGGTCGCAGTGTACCTACAATCTTATATGTGTAGAAATTCAAAAATTAAGTAAAATTTTTGATAATTTTTTGCAAGAATCGCTTAACACGTCTAATTGTTGGTAGTTTCGCGTAAGTTATTATGTGAATGACGCTAGAAAATTAGGTTTTAGTTATACTAGAATCTGCTTAGCTTCGGTGAGCGGACGGTACCAGACTAGTCGTTACAAGTCATTTACAGATTGACTAAAATTCACGATAATTTTGTATTTTTATTTTTAAAATTTCTTGCAATAGAAGAAATTTTGATTGTTTTTGATGAGTGGATCATGAAAACGAATAAATTTGCAAACTTTCTGCAGAATATCGTTCCATGACTCAAACATTGGTGTGCAGCGGTACCCTCCCGCACACCACTTTAAAATTGGATTTCGGAAAAAATCGAGAGCGGATCAAAGAAAAGTAAGGGGTGGATCAAGAAGCACTCCACCCAAGGATCATGACTCAAAAGGTTTTGGGTCTGACTCAAGCAATGGGTGTGCTAAGGGTACATACATAGCAAGAGTACATAATAACTAAGAATGTTACATGAAGCACTGATCAAATGAACTCATGCGTCCCCGTTAAGCTTGCTGGTTGAAACACCGAGTTGTAAAGGGACACTAATCTTCGCACTCCGACTGCGCACTATTTACTACAAATGGTGGGAAGTTTGTGAAGGTAGGGGATTTAAATCCTGTTTCCACAGCTGTATGCGTAATGGGTTCCTAGATCTAAATTCATGTTGCAGAAAAAGACTCGGCAATTACAAGAAGTCGATTGCATTTTTAAAATTGCACGCACAGTCGCATTTTGAAATGACTGCGCAGCCGAAGCAAGAAAATTAATCTGATCTGAATGCATGGCTCGTTGGTCTAGTGGCATGATTCTCGCTAAGGGTGCGAGAGGTCCCGGGTTCGACTCCCGGACGAGCCCAAAACTTTATGTTAATTAAATTTAAATTAGGCTAATTAATCAAGCCTTTACTATCGATCATAGATAAGCAGTTGTGATATGAAATCTTTGGCCTCGGCGGAGACAGAGTCGAATTCCTCCACATCGAAATCCCATTCTCCCGCCGTTATGTTGGCAACGGTTTCAGCATCGTTTTCTCCCAGGAACGGCGAAAATCCAGATAACCTTAAAATATCATATATATATATATATATATATGTATATATATATATATACATATATATATATATATATATATATATATCAAAATATCAATATCCAAAAATTTAAATTCTCTAAAACTTTCGGTACAAAAGACTCTTTCTCGGAAAATATGAAAACATGTTTTGCCGCATTCCAGTTGTACATTTGTAGTTCTCTGCGAGAAACGACGAACATCTTTGTAACATAAAATATCGTTTGATCTATAATCTAGAATCTAAATTAAAATTCTCTGAAAATTTTTCTACAAAATCATGCTTATTCTCGTCTTCCCGTCTTACATTTGCTTTTACTGTCGCTGAGGGCGAAACGGAGAATTGAAACTGTTGAATCAAATCATCAAATCGACAGAACGATTAAGTTATTGTAAAATAAACAAAATTTGAATCTCGAAGAGGCAATAGCTTTTGTTCTGCCTGGAGGCAGAACTATTTACGCGGAAATTGGTTATGTTTAGCATTGTGGATGCTTATCTCCATTAGAAATCAGCCTATGCTCAACATTGTGCTAGTATGGAGGGAGCTGTATTTTTGACCAAAGGGGGCCGACATCGTATATAGTCGAGAGCATTTCAGGACGTTTAGTGGTATTATTTTCATTTTTACAAGTATTTTAGTATTGAAAAACGCATCTACATTTGTTGATAAAATTCAATAATGCAGAGGGGTGCCGATGATTAATTTTAGTGATGCCCTTTGCCTTTTCTGAATTCGTAATCCTTGCCCCCCACCCAGATTTATTTAAACATAACATTGTCTCTAAGATCACAGCCTTATGCAAATTAGTTTTCTGAAATTCTGAGATAGTTAGCAAACGTCGTTTTACCAGAATGTTGGTTTGGCCACAAAGCTTTCTTGAAGAATCAGACAAGTTCTTTTCACTCAAAAAGCGTTTTTTGCAAATTAAATTTACGTGATGGTTCAAATTTCAAAATTCAGACTTCAAATTTCTGCGGAGTCTGTTTGTGAGATCAATATCAATATCACAGTTTGAAAATTCATTGCAAATTAGCAGAGGTATTCTGCAATTCTCGTCTTCACGATCACAGTCCCGCCAGAATGTCAGAGCTATATGCTAATGTTGCATGTCTCAATGGACTTTAAAATGCAAAGATCTTGCATGTGTACCAAATTATTTGAAAAGCTTGAAACATATGAACTTCAACACTATGCACTATACAGCAACAAGACTATGGCCTGTTGAGCAGCCAACATGCAAATGGTGACTTGAAGGGGTGATCGCAAGAAAAGTAGCCAAAGATTGCGTTGTAGTTGCAGTTGTAGTACTGTTGACTGCTTTCAGGCTCTGGCAGAACTGTAACCCTTTTTAGGGGTCATCTTGTGTATTTGCTTCTTACAGAATGTATGCCACAATCCCAAGCGACCAGCTGTCTGTTCGAAAATCGACGCGAGTGAAGTTGACAATCTCCGGAGCGGAAAATTCCGGAGTTCCGCACATAATTCGCAGGTCTTCGCCGGGTTTGTAGGGTCGAGCTAGCCCGAAATCGATGAGTTTGATTTCTTCCGAATCCGGTCGAACGCAGAGAATGTTTTCCGGCTGAAATATTTGATTTGACTTAATTCTGTTATTAACAGACCATAAGCCTTCATAGTTCTGTGAATATTAAGGTCATAAGCCACCTGACAAGATAATTTCGGGAAGCATAGAGAGACGCAATTTCCCGCTGGAAAACTGACTTTGGTGCTTGCGCCATGGCAAGTCATAAATTAATGTGATTTTTCGGATAGTTTAACTGAAAGTAGGAATTTAAATTGAGATTAATCCCCGCTTACATGCCACAAATAAATTGCTATGCGCTAAGCTTTCACTGTAACTGCATACCTTCAAATCTAAGTGCAATATATTGAGGGAATGAACATAGCTGAGGGCGTCGCAAATCTGCTTCATGAAAAGCATGGCCTTAACTTCCGTGAAAATATAGTTGTCATCCACAACTTTATCGAACAGCTCTCCGCCTGTAACTCTGAAAAATAGAGCAAATTAATTCTATTATATAGGGCAAAACTGGCATAGAAATCTGGACCATCCTCTGCATATATAACTAGTATACACTGTGCATGGATACTGGAGCGATTTCATTCCCCCTAACCTACAACACTTACAGCTCCATGATGATCACAAATTTTTGTGCAGAGAGATTCATGCAGGTGATCAGCTGTGCAATGCATGGATGATGCAGCTGTCGCAGGATGGCCATTTCCTGTTCCACCTGTTCTCGCTGCTGTCGATACTGCAGGGCGATGTGCTTGGCAGCGAAGTCTTCCCCCGTCGTTTTGTCCCGACATCGATAGACCACACCAAAGCGACCCCTGAAACAGTAATCCCTGTATTTATGACAAGCAAATAGAAATATGTATGCTTATGAAAAGGATAAGGGTCTTATCTCGATTACCCCCCCCCCACCACTCAAAATCCTTGAAACTTGACCAAATGAGCTAAAATATGGTGTGGGTATGTTTTTGACCACGCTGAGTTCAAATATCGCGAAATTTTTCGATTTGGCGAAATTCGATTTTTTTCGATTTCTAAGGGAAACCGAAAATTTTTTGTCTTCGATTTTGCTGAAAAGATGTAAATATGGGTTTTCGGGGCCGCTTTTCGATTCAGCTTTTCGTTAGCTCAGTATAAGCTTACATCTTAAGCTTAAATCATTAGCTTATAATGAGCTAACGAAAAGCTGAATCGAAAAACGGACTTCAAATTCGTGATCTACGACCCCGAAAACCCATATTTACATCTTTTCAGCAAAATCGAAGACAAGAAATTTTTCGGTTTCCCTTGGTCCCCCTTAGAAATCGAAAAAAATTGAATTTCGCGAAATCTAAACATCCCCACACCAAATTTTAGCTCATTTGGTCAAGTTTGAAGGATTTTGAGTGGTGGGGGTAATCGAGATAAGACCCAAGGATAATCCACTAGTCAATAAAATGACATGGAAATAGAAAAACCTGTGCTTATGAAGGTGAAAGATTGAAATCCGAAATAAAAATGAAAAATTCCAGCCTGTAGGGGACCGAACCAATAATCTGCTGGGCGGAAGTCGGATACTCTAACCACTCAGCCACAACCGCCCTCGGATATTGATGACCAGCCTTGTTTATTACACAGTGGTTCATCCATTCCTTGTTAGGATTGCAGAGGAGATAATGCTAGCGGAAGGAAACACCAACAAAATGGAATCTCCAAGAAAAGGTGAAATTTCTGTATTAATAAAGTTGATGCTTAATTAAGAGATTCTATGCCTATCAGCACAACCACTGCAACAAAATGGCTTAATTTGATTTCAATTTTTTGGTGTTGGAATTTTATTTGTTATTTCGCATGGCTACATACCGTAATTTCTTGCTAGACTCCCCCCCCACCAAGGGGGTTTCTGCAATCTGATTGGCTAATGGCGATCCCCTACCCAAACGGGACCACATTTTGGAAACATCCCCCAAACAAAAATTATGCAAATTATTCAACATTAATCCGTTCCTTTCTACCAGATTTTAGATTAATATCGTCGCTAAACTCACTGTCCGAGCTCTTCCAAAGTCTCAAAATTATCACATTTCGTTTCACGTATTTCGCTATTATCCGATAAGCTAGTCATCATCCTTGGCTGTAAAAAGGTACAACTGAATCTTACAGCTTAAAGCAGCTGAGACAATTTCATATTTTGTGAAAATTGTGCAAACACTGAGTGCTGCTCAAACGTGACTGAAGCGCAAACAATGCTAATCGTTAAACAGATTATGAAGATTCTAGCAATAAATTCGGCAAACAAGTACAAGATTGTCAAAAAAATCTAGCGGATCGTTACAACAAACACTGTTCCAAGTTTTCATGACACAAAAGCTTACATATTAAACATAGTCGGTCTTCAAGCTGTCTAGAGAAGTAGCCTTTAAAAATGACTTTTAAATTATCTACTTCAGGCCAGGGGGAGAAAACTTTTTCAGAGGGCAAATTTTGTCCAAAAGACGAACTTATTTTATAGAACCTTTTCAAAAAAGCCTTCTAGATGTTTACTTTCAGATGTGGGGAAACATTTCCAGTTATTTAAACCAGTTCTTCATTTTGGACTGGTCCGGCCTTTACGCAAAATTGACGGCAGCCTGGCAAACAAGTTGTAAGCTTTATGTCTAGCTATCTGGCAGTACCTACACAGTATCTGCCATTACAGGTATTTATCAAGAGTACATAATACATAAGAATGACTGTAGGGTATAATCAAAGGCCAGCATCAAAGACCAAGCCAAGTCTAAAAATTATTGTGATCTGCCAACAATGATGATAGACTTAGCTATCTAATCAAACTTCTAATCAATCCAATCAAGCAAAACGTGTCAAAAGAGACTAGTGATAATCGTAGCAAGAGTACATAATAGATAAGAGTAAGAAACTCTTATCACAATTAAATACGGGCATGCTAGGGATGTTCGGTTCATTCACTCGGGACACCCCGTAACTTCCGGGGGGCGGGGGTCTCACTTTGCACACAATGCAAAAATTCGAAGGAATGTAATCTGCAGCCATTTTTATATCATTGAAAAGAGCAGAAAAGCTGCTACAAAGTCATAGAATTAGTCTTTTAATTGCATTAAGCTAATAAAAGTTATAATTAATTAATAAAAATAACTAATAAATTAACTACGGTAAGCCTTAGGCTATTGGGCCAATCAAAGAGCAGACAAATGCTTATATAAAAGCTTTTATTTAGTGCAATGTGGTCCTCCCCGGAAGTTACGGGGGGTCCCGAGTTAATGAACCGAGCATGCCTGGCATGCTTAGTGCATAGCAGTATAAGGGTTTCTTACTCTTATCTATTCTGTACTCATGATCGTAGTAATACCAATCAAATGTTAATCTTGACAAGAAAGCCGATCAAAGTTTGTAATATAAGCTGCGTATTGTTGATAACTATTGATAACTGTTAATGTAAAAATTATTAGCTGCTAAATAGTCTCGCTAGTTGCTCGCTGTTTGGCACCGAATGGAACATAATTTAGTTAAAAATGCATTTTTGCTTTCATGAGGCTTGCATGATTTAATCCAGCGCTAGTGACTACTACTATTTGCCAAACGTTTGCATGAACACATTCTCTGTTAAAGCTCCATTAAGTAAGAGTCATCTAATTATTACCGAGGATGGAGGAGAGCAAAGAAGCGTCCGTGATGACAACAACGGCGAAAGAGTTGAGCAAACGACTGCCCGTAGGAGCCGTGATTGCCTCCTGGCTTAAGGTTGATCCCAGTGACATGCTAACCTTCAAAGGTAGGAACGAGCAGCTCGGAAAGGTTGAAATCAGTGTAATGAACTAGTCTCCGCCCGTTCAGGTGGCTGACCAACTCGGGACCTGACAAGAGACAGACATTGTGAAGTCTTAAATAGTAGTGCCAAACCTAATTTGCATATTGCATCGAAAGCAGAAAATCTCCTAAGCTAGCCCTGTGTTGAAGGCATCTGAATGGAGGAATGGCTTAGCACACATAAAATATACCAAACTCTTTTTATACATTCCGGCTCCAGCCGGAAGCCGGAATAATAAAACGCAGACATCAAGGGATAAAAGAAATCTTTGCACCAAACAATAAGCCAAGAAGCAAAGGTAAAACCGGATTCATAGTCTGGAGTAGCCGAAGGCGAGCAAGCAAGCTAAAAAAACTGGAACGGGCCCGGTAAATGCCAGCGAGCCGAGATGTTTTCAAAAATATTTGGGCTCGTCCGGGAGTCGAACCCGGGACCTCTCGCACCCTAAGCGAGAATCATGCCACTAGACCAACGAGCCATGACAGTGTAACGGACGTTTTAAATTTTGCAACTTGCAGCGCACTTTAGTCATCTCTGAGACACAAAAGTTTGTGCGATTCTTCAACCAGTGTTTGGATTGTCTGTTCAACTTTATGAAACAAAATTTATCCAGAGTTGTTTCCAAACGGTGTAGATGTGCTTGCTGTTCGGCAGTGTCGTTAAATTCTGTTTGTAACACAAGGTCCACCATTTCATGTTTCGTTGACAACTTTAATCTCAAGGAAAGGAAGTCAAACTAATGCAAAAACGAATTTTGCCGTATTGACTGTAAACAATTTTTAGAAGTTAAAGTTAAATAACAATTTTATACAATAACAAAGTTAAATAACAATTTTTTACAGAATTTTACCCTATCCAAGTAGGTTCTTATTATTTTCTCTAATTTCAGGCATCGGCGACATTTCGATCCTGAAACTGAGCAACATCTCCCCGCATCGACTCAGTTTCAAGATTAAGACGACGGCGCCACAGGACTACCTGGTTCGCCCCAACTGTGGCTTCATCGAACAGGACTGCTCTATCGACATCAACGTCACTCTTCAGCAGGGCTATGACGAGCTGAAGCGGCATCGATTTCTGATCCAGGCCCTCCCGGTTTCCGACAAGGAAACGGACCGAGAAAAGGTTGGCCAATTTTCGGAGATTTTCGGGAAAATTACCGGAAAACCGGTAGGGCCAGTGATCTGTCTTGTTTTGGGCTGAGGCTGAAACGCCCAATAACGAAACATGTCCCTCAATTGTGTGCCTAAGTTAACCTGAATTCTCTAAAATTATCCCTAAAATCAATTAAATCAATTTCTTTATGAATAAACTGCTTATGCATTGATTAGTTGTTCAACATGTTGTAGTGATAGTCTTCTTTGTTGAAGTTTGATTAATCTACAGTTTCCTGCTAATATCTAGTGTGAATTCGAAAAACCTCTCACACATATAGATTCTTAACCAAACAGTTCTGCCTTTTGTGACTAAACAATTATCTTTGGAGGAAAGCAAGATAGAAACTGACTGGCGTTTATATACATGAAATTCAGAAAAAATTTAGTCTTTTCAATATCATGTATTTATATCAAAAATTTATCCTGAATGCTAACATAACAGTCATTGTGTTTTCGAGCTTCAACACGTAAACATGTCATAAGTGGACGTGTGTTGCCGATTTTAGGTCTGGAAGGATCTGCTCAGCGGCAACGCCGACGTTCACGAGCTGTTTCAGCTTCGCATCGGCGTCAAACTACCCGAGCCTCCGCTGCAGCCGGCTGACGTTCGCCTGATTGAGCTACAGCGCCGCCTATCCAACCTGGAGGCTGCCTACAACACCCTGCTAAAAGCCCATAAAGTATTGGAGGCTCAAATTGACGAAGTGGAGCAGCCGGCCGTTTTGGCCGTTTTCCGACAACGATTTCGCGATCCAATCTTTGTGTTTGCCTTAACCTTTTCCCTGGCCATGCTTGCCTTTGCATCCTATAGGGCGTTTGAGGCAATCTCTGCTGCCAGTCCTGAGGCCAGTCCAGCAGTCGAACAACTTGAAACGCGGGAAGTTGTATGAATAGGTTACTCACAGAAAAATTATACTTGTTGTTCCACTTGTTATATTGAAAACATAAAATAGTCTGTCATAATAATTGATTGTGTCAATTTACAGGTTACTCACAAACAGCAGCACAAATAAGCCAATTTCATGGCGATCAAGTTTATCAGAAAAGTGGTCATTGGCCCTGCGGTGCAAGTAAGTGGCAACCATGTAGATTTGCAAATTTGCGGGTTCCGTTTTGTTTTTTGCAAAGTTTTGCAGCGGGTTCCGTTTTGTTCAATCATGTGCTGATTAAGAAATTAAAATTCAAATCGACTGAATTTTATCGTCAGACTGGCCTTGGTTGAATTCACCAAAACTCTGAGCAATGGTTTGCATCAAGTTTAGTTGTTATTTCTTTTTTCGCATTGTATTTAGTTGTTCCGGTAAGAAATTGACCGGGCCGGGCACGGACCTTGGTCTATGTTATCAGCCGGGCCGGGCACGGGCACGGGTCTAAATTATATATCAACCGGGCCTATTAAGGTTTATCAAATGCGAATGAAGTAGTTGAACCAAACAATCGTTTCAATTAATCCTATAAAATTTCTGATTTTTCAGAGTCTTTATTCATCGTATATTTCAATTTAATTTTGTATCTTTTGTATCTGAGTAGAACTATTATAATGAATGATTATTTTGGTGAATCACGCTAATCATATTCTATCATCAAAGCATAATTAACTGGTTGCTATAAGGATGAGCAAAACTTAATTTATGAAATAAAATCTGCCCTATTTCTTGTATTATTGCATAATTCCGCCGCAGAAAATTTACACCGGCGTTATTTTTTCGGGGGAAAATATACGCCGGTATAGTTTTTCCGGGGGGGGGGGGATTCAAACCGGGGGGGGGGGCGGAAACTGCATCTTGACAATGACTTAAAAACGACTGAATCTAACAAATGAAATATGTCGTGTAACTATGTTACTTAATTTTGTTAAATCGTTTCGTAGCCACAGCTAGGATTTAGTTAAGAAATAAATTACGCCCAGATAGCTATGAAAATGTGTAGCTTTATTGCTAAGATGCATACTGGCATTTTTTTGTGGGGGGTGTGTGTGGGGCCCCTCCCACTTTTCGAAAGCCCCCCCCACTTTTGGCAGCCCCCCACTTTCATCCCCCCACTTTTCGGCAACCCCCCCCCACTTTTTTGGAGGTCGCCCAAAAGTGTCGAAAATTAGGCTTTTGAGGTCAAATTTTCAATAATTTTCTCAGTTTTTAGCTAATTTATGGACTTATAAGTTAATTTTAAGCTTAAAAACAGCGATCTTTTTGTGTTTTTACCTAAAAAATGCTAATTTTTCGCTAAAAAGTTTGGTATTTTATACCTTGGACTCGCCCCCCTCCTTTTCGGAAGCTCCCCTTCCACTTCCCCCTCCCTAGGGGGGAGCGAAGCCCCCCCCACTTTCAAAACCAGGCATACTCATATCGCTAAGAGTACAGAAAGCTCGGAATTTTCAGTTTACCTTGTCCAAAACTAAAAATAAACTTCGTAATATATTTGCTTGCAAAATCTTCAAAATTATCAAAATAACATTCTAAATTTGAGAAATCAAATTACAGCAAATTAGCATAGTTTCAGTTCTGAAATATTTCTTAAACTACTACTTCAAATTTTCCATTTGTATACCATTAGCAACATTCATGATGGGCCGAGTTGGTGGAACATTATAGGAACTCCATACTCGCCGTGAAAAATGCACTTATATTCATCATCATGCATTATATAGATATGTAGTATTTCAATGCGCGCCCACGCTGTACACTTTCTAAATCGATGCGCGCACACGCAGTACATTTTCCAATGCGTGCCCACGGTGTACATTTTCTAATTCAGTGCGCGTACACGCAGTACACTTTCCAATGCGCGCCCACGGTGTACACTTTCTAAATACGCTGCCCGGCCTGGAGCCCAGGGCCCGCTCTAAATCCCCGGGCCGGTGATAGGCCCTGACTCCGAAGCCCGCGCCGCTGCAAGCCTCCCAGACTCGCAAACTGAGCCAGGCATGAATGAACGATTTGTCCTCCAGCCACGGTGAACCCGACCTCTAAAGCCGAACCCGGCAACGGACCGGGCTTTCAGACAGAGCCGGGGCATCGTCTCAGTCATTATTTCATCTCGAGTTTGATCATTCAGTTAGTTTAATTAGTTCTCGAATCCAATTGAGTTCAACTAAATTCAACTTTTATTTCTTCTTAGTTGTCTGCTGTGCTCAAGTTTTAGTTTTTCGCAGGCTAAATGCCTTCTAGATTTTTCCTCAACAAAATCTCCAGTGACCTAATTTCAATTGATTCGGATGGCATACATTTCATAATCAACAAACGTCATTAGCATTAAATTTTAAGAAATTTTCTTGGTTTCTCCAAAATCTCGTTATTAGATTGTAGGTTGCACCGAAATGTCAGCTTATTGTGTAAAGATTTTAAGTCAGTGCTGTTCTGAACATTCTGAGTTCCCACTTGGTCAATAGCTCCATCGAAGCAACCTTGTTTGTTGTGTCAAGAAGTCTGTTCTAAGTTTGGAAGCGTTCACCAAGTTTTGTAGTAAACTTTAAACTTTACAATAATGAATACCAGTTGGGTATCTCACAAGTCGACCGTGTTCTGGCTAGGAATCTCACAAACGGCCATGTCTCTGTTGCTGGCAACGTTTAATCTTTCCGTAATTTTGGTGATCATTAGATCCAAAAAACAACTGTATAAAGAGATAACCTACATGCTGGTGGTGCTTTTGGCGATTAACGATGGCGTGCCTGTATCTGCAACCAATTTTTCGCATCGCTCCAGGCGATTTTTATCGGTCCCAGTCAATCAAAAAGTGGGGTGGAAGTGCGGCACCTG
The DNA here is from genome assembly GCA_030248195.1 of Trissonchulus latispiculum. Classification (NCBI taxonomy): domain Eukaryota; kingdom Metazoa; phylum Nematoda; class Enoplea; order Enoplida; family Ironidae; genus Trissonchulus; species Trissonchulus latispiculum. The sequence continues at coordinate 102,591 of JASAND010009258.1, read as the reverse complement.
CAGGAATTCTGTCACTGGGCAGGCGGACTCATGTACGCTCCAACCTTTGCTTCATCTTTAGGTCAGTTGATAATCGCTGTGAACAGAGCGGTCGCCGTTTTCGCTCCGCACAGCTATATGAACATATTTACCAGAAAAAGAACAATACTAATATTCGGTTTGGTGGTTTGGCTCTATCCGTTTTTTGTCGTCTATGTCTTGGCCATAATTGGCCAAGGAAGAGGATTTATTCTATACGCACCGCTCGGTACTTGCGTACCCAACGGGTTTCTGAAATGGTGGAAACTGTATGTGCACATTGGTCACATCTATGTGCCTTGTGCTCTCATGTTACTGTGCTATTCCGCCATTTTCGGCCGAATTCATTCGGCCAAATCGGTCGCTTCGCAGCAGAAGCTGCGAAAACGGGCCCGAGGATCAAAAATGATGTTTTGGTGCTGCGTCGGGTTCATTGTTTGCGCCATCGCTCTTCCAGCGGTTTCGAAGGTCGTTGGATTTGCGGAGAGAGCAACAATAGACAGTACCCACGTCTTACTTGTCTACTGTACCAAAGCTGTATTCTCCCTAAATTATGGTATGAATTTTGTGTTCTATCTTGCTTTCAACAGAGCCTTTCGAACGGAAGCATTTCAGCAGATTGCTTCGCTAGTGAAGTCTCTGTCAAATCCCAGCTTTCAGTCAAAGGTTAAGCCACTGCAATCGAATGCAACCGGAATAATTGATCCTGTCCCGTAAGTGATCACAATAAATGATTCAGATGTTATTGATGGCTAACTTTCAAAAATAAACTACAAACTTTGTATAATTGTCACATAAATGTAGATTTTTTGATGTTTTGATGTTGGAACCGATATTAAGTTTTACAGCTAGATGTGAATTGTAGGTACACGAACCAGTCGAGGTTGCCAAACTGAACTAGTCTGGCCGTCCAAGGATGTGGATGAGTTGGTAGTGTGCTCCACTAGAAATCTGGAATACGGTGGTTTGATTACCAACACTTTTCTTCACATCTTTCTGTAGCGTTTCTACTGGTGGACTAAGAAAAAATCGGGCACCCTCAGGCTTATCAGTCTTTCCTCTGCCTGTTTCCCTTACATTTTAAACCTGACTTTAACCTTCACACTACGTCATGTAACAGTCTGCTGATTAATGTTCAGCTTTAGACCAGTTTTGTCAACTAAATCAAGTACTTTATGGACTGAAATTGTATTTTATGTTGACGAAAGCAGTTCTAAACTGCTCCTTACACAGATGGGCGTGGAGGTGTTTCGACAGGAGATCATAATACTCGTCTGTCAAAAGTCCTTTCCTTACTTTATGTCATTTGTTTAGTTCGGACTCAGACACCAATTAGGCACTGCAATAGGGCTGTATGGCGCTGCTCTCCGCAGCCCATGCCCAAAGGCGGACAAAAAGCGGAGAAGCGAAAATCGCGGATAGAAAACGTGATCCCCAAGCCAAGTTTAGTTCGTTTGCTATCCTGAAGATTCTCTTGTCACCTTAGTTTTTCGGCGTAATTTCTAATTGTTTTTAATAGTACTAATTTTTTTCAATGAAAGTAATTTATAACAGAAAGAACGACAAGCAAAAGGCTAGCAATAATATCACAATTGAAAGAGCTAAGTAAATTTGCAGTCTTAACTGTGGCTATTTCTGGAGAACGTTGCATTTGGCGAATTTTCGTCATTATGATGTCAACTAGGCGATCTTCAACAGGCATCCTGTCACTCATCAGAGTTTCAAAACGCTTCGATTTCGCATTGTACCTAAACCAAAGTATACCATTAGCAACGTTTACCTGCAAGAGGGATCAGCCGTTAGCGTGCAGAGCATAGTTCTTGCTCAGATAACAGAGAGCCTGCCTAGTGTCATACTCTTATCATTATTGTCATTTGTATTGCTTTGCTTATCCTCTCCCACCTTGTATCAGTCAACATCTCGTTGATGGCTTCTGTCAAGCTAGCACTGCTCAGTGACCGGTGGTCAAGAACTTTGGCCAGACCCAGCCGCTCTAGTTTAGCTGAATTGGGAAACTGGTCTGCAAACAGTGGAACGGACAGAACCGGGACTCCAGAATTCACCGCCTCCAATACCACTGTCAGATCCCCGTGACTGATCACAAGTTGGCAATTCGCATGGGCTGAAAAGAGAAAGCACCAATTCGAGTAAAGGTGTGAAAACTGTCAAACTCCACAGTAATAAGTTGCACCAACATTGAGCCAATTACTTTAGGTTTACAAATGTATTATTAACTATAATATTTGAGCCTCTGATAGCACAGTTGCTTCTTAGTGAGGATCATTTCAAGTCTAGAGCTTGCAAAAATACGCTCTAGCAGTCATTTCACATCCCTCCTGGGCAATTTACCGAGATTGTCATGGAGTGGCCGCCTGTCAGGTGGAGCTACCACAGGTCCTCTATCACGGCGTACGCAATGGAGGTCCTGATAGCCTTGTAGAACACCTCGGATAATTGTTATGGCAATTATTCAGTGTCAGCATTCCCCTTCCCTCAAGAATGCATACTTTCTAAGCTGACACTATCCCTAACAGGTACACCGACTGGGGTGAGGTGGCTGTAAAAAAGTTCATGTTTGTTCATACTGAGTTAACAAAATTTTTTACCTAAAACCTTTCTTAGAACCAACCAGCTTGCCAGTTTTATGTGACTTTTTAAGGAGTAGTTGGACAACAAGTCCGGACGAATGTGCCAAAGTATCTGGTAGTCCCCCAAGGAATTTAATGTCTTCACAAACGTGTCCTGAAAGGTAAAACCGTTGAATAGTTGCACTAAATGATGGCTCTACATGTATCGGGTGAATGAACACTTTCCTGAATCTTAAATTAGGTTCTTCCTATGTAGTCTATTTGATAAGTTAGTCCTTAAATTGTGCTGCCAAGCTGTTGGATGTGGTCGGAACACAACCTGCAAAAAGTGAATCCCAAATTGACTAACTCACTTCAATAAATAGCAGCAGGGCTCGGCTAGTACTAGATTTGTACACATTTTCGAAGACTATGTCCAAGTTCTGAAGAGAAAGACACCGGCTACGGCGGCAAAACGTTGATGCGAATGATCCCTTAAGGTTGTTACAAACTGAGAAAAAGGCTGATTAATGTATATCCGTTGATTAACAATAAACGTATATTAAAAAGCACGACGTATATCCTACCAAAACAGCCTTCGGGACATAAGTTACATCCGCCATACAGCCCATGGCTACCACCACAAACTTAGTGTCAAGTGCTTGGCTTAGTTGCTGAATTTCAGCTTCATCCCGAGAATGCTGTCCATGATTAAGGCAACCAGTGTAGCGGAGGTTAGGCAAAAGCGGCCGAGGGAAGTCGACCAAACTGGACCCCGTCATGACAAATCCAACAAACCTGGATCCCACCTCCCGGACGGAGGGGAAAGGAGATCCCATAATCCGACGCTCAATCGATGCCGATGAGCGCGGCGAATAAACGATAAATCTATACAGATGGACCATCAGTAGATTATGAAAGCGTTGGGAAAACGTCATTCTATCGCTGTATGGCGTGGCAAGGGTTGGCAGATAGCTAGCCGTATAGGGAATCCCCAAACTGTCCAGGTTGTACTCAAAGATGAAGTTGCCAGAGCTGTACCAAAAGACAGGGATCTCAAGTTCCTGCATCAGCGTAGCAGTGCAGTATTGGTAGTTGTTTGCGATGGCGAAATCAAAGCGAGCGTCCTCCAAATGACGGATAAAGGTGTAGTCATCCAAAAGCAGTCGACAAAGTTTAACCTAAAACAGCAAATAGTCCAAACATTCCCACCAACTGATGGGGCTTTTGTTGCCATCCGACTTTAGACATGTAACTTGTAAACGACCTAAGGAATAGCAATAACAAGAACGGTTGTACAATGCGCAGTCAAGTCTAATTTAAAGTAAGCACAAGCTAGTTGCTTCAAAGCCTAAATAGTAGGCTCTGCTTTGAACTGGTTGGCTTCAGTTGAATTGAAATACTGATGGAGTCAAATTTTAATTCAGCCTAAAGTCTGTGTCTGCGAAAAGTATAATTTCGATTACTCTTTGAACAGTGCAGTAAGTTCAACTGTCTGTCAGGGGAGCAGCCTAGGCAAAGCACGACAGTCCAAATGGCATTGCAGTTCTGTGGAAAGTTTTGTAGTGCACGCTGCAGCATGCAATTCCATTGTACGAATGCAGTTGTAGCATGGCTCAATTACCATGTAGTGTGGGTAGTAACGAGCCCGCTATCACCCACATTACACTGAGCCATGCACATACAAGTGAACTTCTAAACCACATCTAAGTGTGATGTTTTGTACCTTCTTGCCACTGCTTGAAACTAAAAGACCGGAATTCGTGAACCTGGTGTGTGATACTATGTGAAATTTATACCTATGTATTCTCCCGAACAAACTTATCTATTTGAAAGTACACGAAAAGGATGGATTGACTCAAACACAAAAGTTACTTTAAACTATCTTCTCACAAAACTTATAATTGTCGACAGTTAGAGAAAGCACTAACGGTTAAACAGCATTAACCATACCAAAAATATTATGCGCGTAGACAAATATAAAGGCGGACCCCAACTTAATACACCTAAGTTCCCCCGTAGTCTAGACAACCGCCTCTTTGTCTGACCCCCCCCGACCTTAAATAGTGAAAAGAAATTAAGATAAGCCAACTACTTACACTTTTTAAAAGTGTTGAGCGTTTATCAAGTTAAAAATGCAAATGAGCTAGTATGTTCGTAATATTGCAAAATGAATGTAGTAATCTAATCTTTCTGTAGAATTTATTACTATAATCTAATTGTACTATTACTAATTATTACTACAGATTACTTAATTTTACTGTAATCTTACTGTAACACTTAGACCTAAACTAATCAATTCTGACTAATATTCCACATAAGCTAAAGGAATGCATTATTTTAGTTGGCATTATTAATAGTACATATTAAAGAATGTGACAAGAGCACGCCTACCCTCACCCACAACTGAGTACCATGTACACAATTGTGTAACATCACTCGCTTGTATGTTTTTACATGTTGAAGCTCGAAAGTAGCGTGACTGTTGCTGGACCGTTTCGAGCTACAACACGTAAACATACAACCGAATGATGTTTGTTACACAATTGTGTACCAGGTACTCAGTTGTGGAAGGCATTCATTGTGCAGATGATTTCTGCAGGCTGACACAAAGCGTGTGACGCCTGTCACGCTTTTCGTTATTATGTACTCTTGGTATCATGCACTCACTCTAAGTGAATCTAGCATTGCTATCAAGAGGGTTGAGTCACCAATGTCACTGTAGACTGCCCTGCCAAACATCGCCCGTCTTTGTTGATCCAACTCGCGACCGACCGTGGCTGAGTACTGCTTTACCGTGACATTGGGACAGGTTGGGCGGTAGTCCCGGACGGCAGCAAAATGAGTCATGAGCACCATCGTTACGGAATGTCCTGCGTTGGCAAACTGGCAGGCCAACAGGTCAGCATTCAGTAAATGAGTATGACAGATAATCAAAGGGATAAAAAGAACGCTAGCTGATTCGATTATTGATAGCAAAGGAATCGATACTGCTGAGATCAGAAAGTATTGGCAATTCATTTGTGACGCAATATCTAATAAATATTAGAACTAATTATAAATTATTAATTAATACTGCCATTGTCATTATCATTAATTGTTTTTTACTTATTAAAATTGTTGGAATGTTGGATACTCTAATAGTGCGGAGGACAGATTGGCTTTTACTAAACGAACTTGTTTAACCGTTCATTTATATGCTCGTGAATATCCAAGGACTGCTTGTCGGAAACGATGTAATTATATATCACCAAGAGTACATAATACGCATATATAAGAGTACATAATATATATCATATATACGCTATACTGATCACAAGGAATAATACAAAAGTAGCAAAAAGAAATCACCGCTTTGAATGAAGCTATGTGCTCTTATGCGCAGTTCAATGCTTAGATTAAAACGATACAATGTTCAATAGTGTTGGGCGTTGGCCGGTTTTTTCGTCGGCCAAGCCAAATGATGTTTGACCAAAAAAGCCACTTTGATCTTTGACCGGCAAACGGTAGAAAACCGTAGAAAACCGCCGAAAGAGTGCACAAGACAACCAGTTCTCTTCAAGTGTAGTTGTGAAAATCAATACGTGTAAGTTAGGCCAACGACGGGCCAAACGACCAACGGACAACAAACAGGCAATCACCAATTGGCCGGCCAACGGCAAACAGCCAACGGCCAACGAAAAGCCAACGGTCAATTGGCCGGCCAAGAGAAATGGCCCAGAAATTCTCGGCTAACTGCCAATGGCTTAGCCAGCCATTGGCCGCACCGGCCAACGCCTAACACTAATGTTCAACTAAACGCAATCAAGAAAATTATATCTTTGTCAAACAATTTCAGCATGAAAACAAATTTCTACTTCTGTCGTCTGCGACTGAATTGTGCAGTCTGGTTTAAACTAAGAACGCAGAGCAGCAGTTACGTTAACCAGTTTCTTAACGTCTATCTTGTAATTTACTGTCTTTCTTAGCCCTGCTTAATATGTCGGCACAGAGTAATGCAAAGGCATAGAATTGATAGTTAATTAAAAATTAAGTTGATTCTTATTTTAATGTGAAGCCAGATTAGGTAGAATTCAAGATTGGACTGTAATTTTAGCTAGTTGTATTTGCTCAAACGACAGTATCAAATGCGATGATTTATGTTATATTTGCAAGTCTCGCTGTTAAGGAGAGGGTCTCGAATTTTCGACCATCTCCGATTTTTCTCATTTTTACATAATTGTAGTCCCCATGAGTCCCCATAACAAGACAATTGCACAGTAAAAAATTCCTAGCTGTTCACTGTGTCATTCAAGAAAAATGGATAACAGTTATCAGATGTAAAAGATATCAGTTAGCTATTATTTCGGGATTGATTGAAAATCTATAAAATTGATGACAGTTATCTAATGTTGCTGGCTAATATCAATCTTTTTAATTTGGGCATTAGTATTTCAACGGCAATTGCTAACCTGTACTTATTAAATATTGTTGATAGTGGCAACATTTTTATCTCGCCTAAAGGCGAGATAGCTGCTTTCGGTTCTGGTGCAAAACGACTGCTTATTTTCGACATTAAATTGTCAACCTATTGTTAGCACTGCTTTCATTAGCAGTCAGAGATTTTGTATGGATGGGGCATTGCAGGTGCTTGTTTCAATTTTCTTTGTAATTTTGGAAAATTTTAACTCAAAGTCTTTTAACTCAAAGTTTTCTGGAGGTGGCTTTCATTTCCAGCTATAGCAAGTTTTAAAGAAATGCTTTACACAACACCCCCCTTGTTTGAAATAAAAGCTACAGTTGTTTTGATGGAATAAGCAAACTAACTTCTATGACGGGATTTCAGTTCATTAGCTGACAACAGGCTGGTGCAATTGTATTACAAGAAACTGTTCTTTTGTCTTACACCCGAATCCACCAACTGTGTTTAAAATCTAATTAGCTAAATTAGATTTTAAAGAGATGTTAAATATTTTTAAGTGACCAGAGCATTGCACCAACTTAAATATAAACCTGTTTAGAATCTGATTACCTATTGAAACTTAATTAGATTTTAAACATGCCTCATACTATGTTTAGAATCTGTTTAACATAAAAATCCAGTATACTAATGGAAAATTTCAGTGTCATCAACATAATTTTACTTGGGCGACGAATGTATTTTTGTATATTTACAATGAATTTACAATGAATATTTACATTGAATCCAATACATTCAGAATCAGCAAAAACAATTTCTGGTTATGTATTTGTTTACAACTTGAGCTCATCGACATCGATTGAGCATCGGATTATGGGATCTCCTTTCCCCTCCGTCCGGGAGGTGGGATCCAAGATTGTTGGATTTGTCATGACGGGGTCCAGTTTGGTCGACTTCCTGTCATGTTTGATAAAAAATAAATAAAACTGTTGATAAAATCCACTACATATTGAGAGTTGTATTTCTGTAACGATGCAGCTACAGCCTAGTTATTTTTTTATCTTGGTGCCCAGCATTGTAGGTTCTCGTGAGAGACCTTTATCATGCTGCCCTCCGCAGTCCAGAAAATAGACAAGTAGCGGAGAGGCGAGGATCAAGGATAGAAAACAAGATCCCCAAGCAGTCCTGACGTACGGTTATTGCAGTCACGCCCAGGGTAGCCACAGTTGTGCTGTTTGGCGACTGAGGCTTCCCCCCGCATATCAATAGTGACTAAGATGGCGGAAATTTATAAAACCCTCTCGGAAGGGTTGAAAAAAGAACAAAACATAGGCTGCAGGAAGGAGGCGGTAGGAAGGCCGAGTGCTCAGATAGGAAAGTTAGAAAGCTCACCATAGAAGCATTTTGAAGTTTCAAATGGAGTTTTGATCTACAGCCTAGTTAGATTGCTGATTTAAGGTGCTGGTTTCCTTTTGTGCAGTGCTTTTTTAGTAATTTTTTGAACCGCTATAACTTTCGCAATTTTGGGAATTGCAAAGAGCTTTATACATCGTTTTAAAGCTTATTCTCTGCACATTTACATGAGCTTACGAAACTGCCAAAATTAGCAAAAAAAATAGCAGAAATTTTTGACAAGCTGACATCTAAAAGGATGAATATAGACCAAACGTTTTTGAACATCGATTTCTCAAAACTGAAGAATCGGCCAAAAGTTCTTCTTGTGCCACGATATGAAGGACATATGGGCCGAGGGACGTTTTTTCGATTTGGCTCAGCAGGTCTTAACGGTCGAGAAAATCGGCCAAATGCACAGAGACACGAATTTTCGCAACTTCGCATTGAGTTTTCTTGCAACTCAATATGTTTTAGCCCAAACCAAGAAAAACGTCCCTCCGCAGAAGTGCGAATTTCAGATTCTGCCAAAAATTTCCGGAATCCGTCGAGTAGTTTTTGAGAAATCGATGTTCGAAACAAAATAATCGCAGTTTTGCTAATATGGTTTTCTGGCCAAATCTCCATCTGAAAGCAATAAATTCCAGCTACTAGGCATTCATAAAATGAGCATTTCGACGCTGTATCGATAAGCCAACTTTGTCCTTAACATGTGGCAGTAATTTTGAAAAAATTGATTTCCTCAAAAATGGCCATTTTTTGACCCTAAAAACAGTTTTTTGCTTATACCGACTTAACCACTGGAGACAGCTCAAAAGTTGTAAGAGCAAAAATGTTCGTTTTCGTGTCCTCTTTCCAGCCATAGCAACCAATTCCGTGTCTTGGCTACTTACTGGGAGCCTAAGGCGAAAAACCAAAACTTTCTCATCTTTTGGCCGAAAAAGACGGGACTGGTCCCAGAATGTTAAAGAGCACGGAAATAGGTTATTTCGTAAGTTTTAGCCATTTACGTAAAGGATCAAAGCCGTATGAGTCAAAAATACCCGAAAGGAAACCAGTACCTTAAACAGTGTTCAGCAACACAATATTTTGGTGCACAGGAAATGGCAAGACTTGTTGGTACTCTTGATACCTTTCAGCCGGATTTGTCAAGTAAGTAAGTAATGTGACCCCCGGAGAGAACTCCAACCTACGGAAGGCTATAGAGTGCCGGTACTTATTTCCGGATTCACAGCCCGAAGCCAGGAGCGACAACTCTAATGTTGACTACATCTGTGGAAGGGGGGCCAGCCCTTCATCAGGCATTACGCCAGAACACAGACTCCTGTTACCTTCCCACCGCAGTGGTATTTGGAACAATGGAGTTCTTATCAGGAAACAATGCAGCAATACTTTGTGGCAAATGATATAGAACCCGACAATAAGCAGAAAGCTACTTTCCTAAGTTCTGTTGCAATGACCACCTATGGATTGCTGAAGAATCTAAGCGCACCCCAACTTCCAGCCGATAAAACTTTTGATGAACTGACTCAGTTTATTGTCCAGTTACTATGAGCCTCAACCGCTTATTGTAGCTGAACGATACAAGTTCAATCGCCGGGATCAAAGACCTGATGAAAGTGTTTCAGCTTTCATGGCCGAACTCCGTAAGCTAGCATCCCACTGTAATTTTGGGCTGGTCCTTGAAGAAGCTTTACGAGATCGTCTGGTTGCAGGTCTGCATGATGAAGCTATGCAGAAACGTCTGTTAGCGGAAAGAGAGTTGCCTCTACAAAATGCGATTGACCTATCTGTAGCGATGGAAACTGCCAAAAAGAATGCAAAAGAATTGCAGTCTTCAAGGTCTACAGCAGTTTCTGGAGCCCAAAAAGTTACTTCCAGACCAACTAAGAAGTTCCACAACTTTCAGAAAACTCGCGTATGTTTCCAGTGGAAGAAGAATAACCATACCCTTGAACAGTGTAGATTCAAAGAAGCGAACTGTCACAAATGCGGTAAAAGAGGGCATGCTAGTCAAAGACTAGGCCAACCAAAGTCACCAAGCACATTGAAGTGTAAGGGGAGTAGGCATAGGAATCGATCGATAAGCCTGTTACGGGAGTTCAGCTGATGGCCCTGTGGTGTAGTTGGTTAGCATGTCTGCTCCGGAGTCAGAAGGGCCGTGGTTCGAAACCCAGCTGGGCCAATTCTTTACTTTCAATGGTGAGTGAAAAGCTGAATCTCCCTCTTCCCTTCTCTCTTCTAGGTCCTGGTTTCGTGGGTACGAGGGTGTCTGACGCCTCCCGTTCGGGCTTGTTCTTGGTTTCTTCCTGATCCGCCAGCCCTGGTGGAAGCGCTACATGTGGCGAGGCTGCCTCAGGACCCGGATTGGACTCCTGTCTCCGGTCCCCCAGTAGTTGCTTCTGGTTGGTTGGATCTAAAAGGGGTCTGGAACGTGTGTCGGGGGAACACGGATCCCTTGTGCTCAGAATGCCCTGCGCTGGATGCGCTCTCGGTTCGATTCCGAGTTGAGTAAGCGGCGGGACGCGTCTTAAAGAAACCCGGGGGAGATGTAAGGGGAGCAGGCATAGGAAAGATTGATAAGCCTGTTACGGGAGTTCAGCTGATGGCCCTGTGGTGTAGTTGGTTAGCATGTCTCCTCCGGAGTCAGAAGAGCCGTGGTTCGAAACCCGGCTGGGCCAATTCTTTACTTTCAATGGTGAGTGAAAAGCTGAATCTCCCTCTTCCCTTCTCTCTTCTAAGTCCTGGTTTCGTGGGTACGAGGGTGCCTGACGCCTCCCGTTCGGGCTTGTCCTTGGTTTCTTCCTGATCCGCCAGCCCTGGTAGAAGCGCTACAGAAGAATGCGAAGAGAATCGGATCAATCCGCTAAAGAAGAACAAGATTTCCTTCCTTTACATACTATCAACACGGGGAAAACAGCTAATCCTATTTGGATTGACATGAAGATTGACGATGTTCCACTGAAAATGGAGTTGGACACAGGGGCAGCCGTGTCAATCATTCTAAAGCCTTTGTGGAAAAAGAAATTTAAAGAAGTCTTGCTCCAACCATCAGCCATTCGCCTGCAAGGATATGATGGAAATCAACTAAAGGTTGTTGGAGAAAAGCAAGTTACTGTAAACTACAAAGACAAATCCTATTCAGTCGATGCTGTTGTAGTCGATACAAATGGACCACCACTGCTGGGAAGAAATTGGTTATGTGAAATAATGATTGATTGGCCTCACGTTCATGCACTGGCAAAGAATTTGCCGTGAAGTTATCAAGACTTGTTTGCCGAAGGATTGGAGAACTTCAAAAGACCAGGAGCCCACCTGCGCCTAAAAGCTGATGCCATACCTAAGTTCAACAAAGCCAGACCGGTCCCCTTTAGATAGATAAATGCTAGTTTAGATCGGGACATCAAAGACGGTATCCTGGACCCAATCACGTACTCCGAATGGGCTGCGCCGATTGTCCCGATAATGAAACCTTTCGGATCGGTTAGAGTCTGCGCCGATTTCAAAGTCAGCATTAACCAATTTCTGGAAGTCGACGAGTATGCACTTCCTAGATATGAATGTTTGCTTCAACAGCTAAGTAAAGGACAGAAATTTGCAAAGTTGGATTTGTCAAGGGTCTACAATCAATTTCAATTGGATAAAAATAGTCAAAACCTTTGTGTCATCAACACTCACAGAGGTTTGTTAAGGTATAAAAGATTGCCGTTTGGTGTCTCTTCGGCTCCAGCATTGTTCCAAAAGCGGATGGATCAAATGCTGACCGGATGTGAGGGCACTGCCTGGTTTCTAGACGACATACATTCAGGACATCCCGGTATTGTAAGAATGAAATCTCTTGCTCGAGAATTTGTGTGGTGGCCTACTTTGGATGCAGACATCGAGTATATAACGAAAAGTTGCAATGATTGCAATTTGACAAAGGCTATGCCTCCAAAAGAATACACTCCCTGACCCGAGCCTGCTAGAGTGTGGGAAAGACTGCACTTGGACTTAGCCGGGCCCTTTTTGGGTGCCAACTGGTTAGTCCTAGTGGATGCAAAGTCCAAGTGCCCGAAGTGTTCAAACTCAGTGCTCCAACTTCTGCTAACGTCATGCATGCCTAAAGGAATCCTTTTCACGCTTTGGTCTGCCAGTCAACTTAGTTTCGGATAATGCCTCCATTTTTACTTCAGAAGAATTCCAGAAGTTTACTACCAATAATGGCATATCCCACCTGTTTTCTCCCCCTTACCACCCAGCTTCAAACGGTCTTGTAGAGCGGTTCATCCAAAGTTTCAAGTCAAAAATGAAAGCAGCCGCTTGTCCTAATTCACCTGATCCGCATTCCCGCTTGCTTCAGTTCCTACTGTCCTATAGAATAACAAAGTACCCAACGTCCACTAGATCCCCCGCCGACATGATCTTTGGTCGGTCTATTCAAACTCGCTTGAAGCGACGGAAACCAAACGCAAGTCCAAGTTTCCCTGAAACAGGTTCCAAATTTGCAGTTCTGGACAAAGTTTGGGTTCGGGACTATTTAAGCCCAAGGAAATGGGTGCCGGGTACGATAGTGACAGTAATTTCGCCTACAATCTACAAAGTTGCTGTGGGAAAACGTACTTGGAAACATCATGTAAATCAGCTACGAGCTCGGACAGGTGACTGTCAGACACTTCTGGCTGACGGATTACGGATGGCTGATGACTGGTTTTCAGGGTTTCAGTAAGGCTGGGATGGTCCTTATCCTCCTATTCCACCAGCCATGTCCCAGCTGTTCAACGAGAGGGCCGGCTGAGACCTCTGCGACAAAGACGCCGTCCATCGGTTTTTGTTCTTGGTAATGATCAGGGATTTTTCCGGCCGGACTAGGCATCCATCTTCAAAAAGAGGGAAAGAACTGTCATGTTTGATAAAAAATAAATAAAACTGTTGATAAAATGCACTGCATATTGAGAGTTGTATTTCTGTAATGATACAGCTACAGCCTAGTTAGATTGCTGATTTAAACAGTATTCAGCAACACAATAGTCCCCCCCGGCCTTATCTCCACTATACTGGTTGTCTTAATCATGGACAGCATTCTCGGGACGAAGTTGACATTCAGAAACTAAGCCAAACGCTTGACACTAAGTTTGTGGTGGTAGCTATGGGCTGTATGGCGGATGTAACCTACATGCCGAAGACTCTTTCGGTAGGATATACGTCGTGCTTTTTAATATACGTTTATCGTTAATCAACGGATATACATTAATCAGCCTTTTTCTCAGTTTGTAACAGCCTTAAGGGATCACTCGCATCAACGTTTTATAGCCGGTATCTATCTGTTCAGAACTTGGACGTAGTCTCAGAAAAATTTTACAAATCTAGTATTAGCCGAATCTTGCTGCTATCCATTTCTAGAATTAGCCGAATCTTGCTGCTATCTATTTCTAGTATTAGCCGAATCTGGTAGAGTGTGTGAGGAACTGCCAGTTGGGGATTCACTTTTGCAGGTTGTGTCCCAACCACATCCAATCGCTGGGCAGCCTAATTCAAGGACTACCTGATTCAAATTGAAAAAAAATGGAGACTGAAAGACCGGAACAGTCCGAATCAACTACGTTGGTATAACATAGGTAGGACGATCTAATTTAAGATTCAGGAGAGTGTTCATTTACCCGACACATGTAGAGCCATCATTTAGTGCAACTATTCAACTTTTTTACCTTTCAGGACACGTTTGTGAAGACATTAAATTCCTTGGGGGACTACCAGATACTTTGGCACATTCGTCCGAAATTATTGTCCAACTACTCCTTAAAAAGTCACATAAAACTGGCAAGCTGGTTGGTTCTAAGAAACGTTTTAGGTAATAAATTTACATATAAGTATAATAATATATATAATAATAAGTATAAACAAACATGAACTTTTTTACAGCCACCTCACCCCAGTCGGTATACCTGTTAGGGATAGTGTCAGCTTAGAAAGTATGCATTCTTGAGGGAAGAGGATGCTGACACTGAATAATTGCCATAGCAATTACCCGAGGTGTTCTACAAGGCTATCAGTACGTCCATTACGTCCGCCGTGATAGAGGACCTGTGCTAGCTCCACCTGACAGGCGGCCACTCCATGACAATCTCGGTAAATTGCCCAGGAGGGATGTGAAATGGGTGCTAGAGCTTATTTTTTGCATGCTCGAGACTAGACTTGAAATGATCCCCACTTATAGCTCACTAAGAAACCACTTTTTACTGATGTACGTAAATTATAATTGTCCCCTCTGTCCCCCATTATTGTCATATTCTGTATTTTTGTTATTTTGGTTTGCTAACTACCAACGAAATTGAGTATAAATTTTAAAACTTACATTTCTCTGAATTTCTTTTTTTCTTCTAATTTAAAAGACATTAGTCTCCTTAAATTTATAATTTAACTATAAATTCCCAGAATTTATAGTTTAAGGTTATTCAGTTTCCCGAATTTCTGTGCCCATTCTTTCTGAAGTCTAAATCTTCATTCTTCGAGCTACCAGCTTTGTAGTACAACTTGCAGCACCTGCAGACAGACATTGAACATGGCTTCAGATAGTGAGTAACCACATGGAATGGACAATATTTGTTGAAAACGTTTAATGTGATACACACGTGAATTATGGGTGTCAAACAATAGCGCTATTGTTTACAAACAAACAAGGTGCTGTATATGTGAAGGTGTCATTTGTGGTCCGCACTTAGGTATTCCTTCTAAATTCTCGCTGTCTTCTTGCTTACTTGGTGCTGTCAGCTGTGTAGTACTTGCAGCACTTGCGGACAGCACGCTCGACGTTGAACATGATTTCATCCGTATCCATTCCGTCGCAACCTGGAAGGCAGATCTTCAGAAGGCCGTTCTCAAACGTAACCGGGTTGATGGTTGGGACCTTCCAGGTACCAGCAGACGCTTGACTTGCACCCAGCACAGCGATGAACACAAAGCTTAATAGCTGAAAAGTCGATAAGCTACGCATGTTGTTCCGAAAGTAGAAGCTTCTGTCTCTCATCATGAGGGCAGGACAGCTTTTATGCGAAACAGGATTAGTGATAAGAGGCTTTTCGACTGCTTTTGATGGTTTTGCTCCTATCCTAATTGCCTTCATCCAAAAATGCATTAGAAAACTGTCAATGTGTGTATCTGTTAGTTTCGTTAAGACGTCTACAGTCGTTTTTGCAAGAGTAGAAGCTTTGTCATCATTACTGTCGGTATCGAAAGCTCGTACAACGCGGAAATCCTTCTAGAAATATTTCTGAGGATAACAAGAAATTTGTCAGGAATTTCAGCATGTGTCCTTGACAGCAGCATTATCTTAGTTTCACAGTTTTAATCCCAGGAGACACTTCTATTAAATCTTGCTGTTTTTGCCGTTGCTTTGCATGCAGTGTACAGATAAACGTTAATGCTGGTTGAAACAAACAGAACTATACCGATACTATAATGCTCAGACAAACCGCTCCATCCTTTTCCTGAAAATAAAGTCCTCTATGTACCTACAGTAGAGACCTGGACGGGGCCGAACTTTTGCCCGACCCGTGAAATTTTTTTCTAAACCTGCCCGGCCACGTTTGCAAGACAAAATGAAAGGCACAACTGCTATAGTTGTGGAAAGCGAGGTCATCACGTTGTGAAGCTAGCACCGGCAGGAAAGATATAAATTATTATCGAGATGCTAAGCCTAAGTAAATTTAGTAACTCATTTTGTCAAACGCTCAGTGTTTTCTCCGTTGTTCTGTCTAAATTCGTAGGTCAGTTAGCTAATATTCATGATTCGTTAGGTTCGGGGAATTTGGTGTACGGTTGGTTGGGTGCTTGACTTGGGTAAGGTTGTTCCCTATAAGCTGGAGGAAAATTCTAAGTTACCTGTTTCGAATTTTTGAGTGCTCGCTATTTTTAATTTAGTATTTTGTGAATATGTTCAATTGCGGTTTTGTCATATTATATTAATCAGTCTTGTTGAGCCTGCTTTGGAAAATTAATAAACCGTTGTAATAGCTTTCTTTGAGCTCAAGTTGGTCAGGATCGTCCATTGCTCCAATATCGCACACTACGGTATTTCACCTGTAATATGGGATTCTAATTTAGCAACCAAAGTAGACAACAACGTTTCACTAACTCTCGATAGACTCGAAGTTCACAACGTCTGTAAGTGCAAATCGAAGAGTTTTGCTCTCTCCTCCTTTCAGTCTATTTTTAATAAAATTATGCTGCAACTCAGAAATGTACTCTACTCGAGAAATGTCCTTGTCCCAAGAAACCCTTAAGTAAATGCTGTTGTAACGGAATCTTTTGTTCCTTCCTGCACCTGGTACGGATGTAAGTTTGTAAGGTTACCAGTGATTGTGGCTATCCAGTGCAGATATGCTATCTGTTTGAATTTCCCATTTTAAATAAGATATATGCTAGCATTGACACATACATGGTCACGAGACTGGCACTAGTATTTAATTTTTTCCGGCTCAATTCTCTTCTCAGAGTCAGCGTTTATGCTTGGCGTTGTTCGCAGCTTCGGAGCAGCCGCAGTTTTCGCTCGACTTCGCTTGAAATCAAAATGAATCCAGACCACAATCAATTCGGCCAAGAGTACAACTAGGCCGCCTACCAGAAAAACCGTGCCACCGTAATAGTTCAGAGTTGTCTTATAAATCGAATTGTACATCAGCGCAGCCACAAGATTGGACAGATTTCCGGCGATCCCTAAGCCGGCGATGATTTTCCCGGTTTCCTCCGGCTGAACCAACTGGGCCAGAAAAGCCTGGATGGAGGCGAATCCGATCTGCTGAAGACCGCCTAGGATGGTCCCCAGCCAGATCAGCCACTTCTGATCGGAGCAGCCGATCAGGACGAGTCGAATTAGGTTTGAGCTAAAGCTGAGTAGGACTACAGCCGTATCCGACCACTGTAGTCGCCTGACGAGCCCGACAGCCACAATACTCATTAGGATGCCAATTAAGGGACCAACTCCTTGAAGGGCACCGATCTCCGTGGGCGTGAAACCGATAGACTTACTGTAGAGTATGATGATGTTGGTCATACCGTACTCCGTAGTACAGTACAGAAACTCTACCACTGCGATGGCGAACAAGTACAGTCGATGATTGCCGGGTCGGGACCGTCGAAAACTCACCACCACATCCTTGAGCAGTTCTCGGACGTAGGGATAGAGTTGCAGCTGTTTGCGACTATCACCTAGGTTGGCTTCTCGGACCGCTTTGCAAGGGCGCATCTCCAAAGCTGCCAGAATGTAGAGGGAGCAGAGTAGGATGAAGCCCAGGCCCAGGGCCAGCGTCCAACAAAATCCCATCCGTCCCACTAGTATACCGCCCCCCACACCCCCGATGACCGCACCCAGTCCAATTCCGCATCCCACCAGAACCATCCGCATGACTAGGGACTCTTTGCGCTCCTCCGCAATGTCGATGACATACTGAAACGCCGAACTGGCCAGAAGCAGTGTGAAACCCGATAGGCCTACAAAAGCGGAGGCGACCAGCAGAATCCACATCGGACAGTTCAGAATGCCTACTTCCAGTTGGTAGAAGAAGATCATTATGCCACAGCCTGTCACGGACATTAGCATATTCACTTTTCTGCCTTCCAAATCGCCCCAGGCGCTCAGTAGGACGCAGCTGGGAATAGCACAAAGGGTATAGGCCGTCCGAATGTACATATCCCATGAGGCAGCCTGAGACTGCACATCTGTCTCGATGTGCCTAAACTGTGGCTGTTTGCCCAGATTGATACAGTCGATACCCGGTACCTGAGAATAGGAATTGGAGCAAAACTTGTAGTAGAGTGCCTGTATACCGGCACTTTCGTAGAGCACATAGCCAGCAAAAAATAGTATAGTCACTGGTTCGACGGTAATCTGCCGTACCAGTTGTCCTAATCCCATGTTTACCCTAAAAGTAGAATAAAGCGTATTAAAATTAGGAACAAAAGTGCAAAATGAATAAGGCTTAAGCCATGTTACAGAAGCTTTATGCCATTTGAATACTACAGAATTTTGTTAGCTTTGAAGCAGCGTAAGCAGGATTTACAGAAATATTTATTTGTACATTTAGATTTAGATTTGTTTTCTAAAGACGAGAACGTTTACGCAACAATGTGGTTTTGACGGAATCTTATGTGAGTCAACCTCGGTTTTCTATTGCACAATTCGTCACGTAATCGCATGGTAGAAAACGGCTACCCGTGGCTGGTAGTGTTTCTTTCTTCCTAGGTCCAGAACAGCCACTAACAAAAACTGGTTTTCAAGTTTTCATTTGAGAAAAAATATAGAATCTGAGACTATTTCCAGAATCTGGTCATTACTCTACCCACTCCTCTCAAATTATCGACTTGGTTATGTAACTGCAATGAGAGTCGTACTGACTTGTGAAATAGTAAAATCTTCAAATAGGGAAAAATCAATGATTGTGGTTCCACAGTAGTACAGTTAAAACCATCTAAGACGAATCTAACTTCTTCCTTACTGCATATATATATATATATATATATATATATATATATATATATATATATATATATATCCGTTTATCGGCCTCCCTAATAACCGTAATGAACCGTAATAAAAGACATAATGACGGTATTCCGGTGTAAGTAAGCTCTACTGAAGCACTGGGAACGGACGACCGTGTGCCCGAATCCTCGAATTTTTTCAGGAGTTTGGTGGTGTGCAACTTTCTTTCATTTAATTGGTTCTGCAAGAGCAAACAAAATGATCAAAACAGCAGAAATTTAGATCCAGTGGATAGAAAAAAGATTAGAAAAATAGAAACATGACCGCGGGAATGGAACCTCGATATATGGTTTCGGCAGTCGAAGGTGTTAACCACTCCGCCATTCTTTCATACCTGCTACGGGAACTCAGTAAGAAGACAGAGATGTCTTTGATATTACTTTGCCCCAAATCCTATGCTTAGCATAGTAGAACGGGTTTTGCAAAAAAAGCAGAATGTCGTAATCAGTTTCATGCAGTTCGAAAACATCTACAAGTCATAAACCTTTCACAGGCTGATAAAAGTTGTGATAAAACGAAAAGGACCCAAATGACAAAGTTGGTTTCCGTCAGAAAAAAAAACGGGTAAACACATTACAGCGTGCAATTCTTTGCAATTTAAAGCAGTTCAGATGCAGTTAAGCAAATCCTAAATTTAAGTTCACCCAGTTTACTGCTTGCGCTTGATGCTTAAGCTAAACACCCGTCATTAAACTTTCAAACTTTAAACTTAAACGTTATCAACTTCTTTAAGCTGTTAAATTTATGTGTTCGGAGGAAAACACTGGTAAACCACTGAACCCGGGTTAATACGTTGATAACATTAACCCCCGGACCAGTGCGTTGGTGTGACGAGAGAACATAATAAAGAGTGTGACAGCTGGCACACTTCGGAAGGAAATCCATTTCAGGAGCAGGACCGAAAACAGAAGTTTATTTGCAGCAACCATAATTCCAGTTTAATTTCAGCAATTATTTGTTTTAATTTAAACAAGTTACCCCTTAAAAGGGGAATAATACCGCCGTAGAGTTTGGGATTTATGTGTTCAACGTTTTGTTTGTTTTCATCATACTGTTCTAGTGAACGGTGACGTTAGCTTTTGACT
Organism: Trissonchulus latispiculum; assembly: GCA_030248195.1. Lineage (NCBI taxonomy): Eukaryota > Metazoa > Nematoda > Enoplea > Enoplida > Ironidae > Trissonchulus > Trissonchulus latispiculum. The sequence continues at coordinate 82,611 of JASAND010009258.1, read as the reverse complement.
AGTTTCAACTCCCCGACATTTACCGTTTCTGAGACAAAAGAATGGGAGTATTTTATTGCCATTTGCTACAGTCAATTGTGAAACTAAAATTATACCGGAAGAAGGATTCGATCTGTGTCCGGAACAGTGCCATGCGGACACCCTAGCCACTACACTACTCTGACTATAGCGATTTTATCGAGTAAACTGCGAGAGAGAAAGTTATCATTTATCTATATATGTTTATTTTAAACAATTTATTTTATCTAAATTCTGAAGCAAAGCAAACACTAGTGAAATAAATACAGTGCAAGCGCAAAATCAGTCTTTGCACGCGAAAATTGTAACATCAGTTTTAGCGATTTATTGATCTGTTAAACCTCTGCCAATCAAGTGACAGATTTGCAAATAACGCCCGATTTTCGGTAGTATGAAAAAAGGCAGAGAGTGATCGTACAACAATTTACAGGACGTTAAAAATTAACTAAATTGACTGTAATGATGCTCTAAAACTTGCAAAATCGTAGAAAAATTGTTGGGCAAAAAAAACCTGCGTAACAGGGACATATGTTGAAGATAGGACGGAAATCCTCCGCGCCAAGCAATTTACATGCAAAACATAGGAATTCAGATTGGTCAACCCATTACACAAGTATACCGCCTCCGGCGGTATAAAAAATTTGATGCACTATTTGCTTGCAATGCATTTTTACGATTGTTTCACAGTATATTTCGCACTAAGAAAGTTAACGACAAGAAATGTAACGCAAGAGGCTGACTAGCGGTCAACCTTTTCGTTATTTCTATTATTACGAAACCATTCTGCTTAGCTACCAACTGGCTTGCTACTCAGCAAGCATTCCTCCACGTGTCATGTAGCTCCACCTACAGGCTAGGTTTGGACGTGTGTCTCCTTAGCACCCCCAACCTATGAACCAAGTGCAGCAACCATTGATCCATTTTAGTTAGACAAAGTTATGAATGACCCACCAATTATTTTCATTGATCCATTTCCTGGTTTCCGTGAAATCACTTTTGTTTTGCGGGGGTGCTAAAAGAACACCAGCGAACCAAACCAATGATCCAACGCTGTATCTTCGTATATCAAAAGGAATATTCATTTCTTTTTTGATCCACTACATTATTTCAATTCATTATCAATAACTTGGTTTTGGTAGCAAGATTTGTTTTTGAAAACTACAGTTTAAGAAAATTTCAAAAGCACGTTACCAATAGCTAACTTCTGGCTTAGAGAGGGCACTGACTACGAATGCAATGGATGGACTGACAGGTATAGGTGTGTTTGAGGGGGGCGCTCCCCCCAATTGGCCCATCCTCACTTTTTTCGCCAGCCACACCTATGCTGACAAGCATGTGTAGGCATAGGTTTTACCGGGGGGTGGGGGGTGGTGGGACCCCTTTCCCCCAAATGGAAAATTGACATCCCGACCCGACCCTCGAAATTTTTGAGACTGACCCCCACCCCCAAATAGCCAAATCCCAGAACCAACCCACCCAAATTTGCCAGATGCCACCCTCAAAATTTTCAAAATTTTGCCACAAAATTAGGAAATTTTCTAAATTTTTCCTACAAATGTCATTTTTTCGAAAAAAATGACCAAATCGATTGTAGTGTTGCTAATTTTTAGTTGTAAATACCATTTTCTACCAAAATCGCAATTTTTTTGTCAAATTTTTTGACGAAAAATTTTTTACCCCCCTCCCCCAAATTACAATTTTCCGGACCTAATTAATCTACCCCCATGCCCAACCTTTTCTCAAGGTACAATTATGTGTGTAGGTATGTCAGGGGGGATTCCTCCCCCAAATAGAGGTGTCACCGACAGGTGTAATTAGGGGAGGTTTATTGGGGGCAACCACACCAGCCATTTTTCAAATTTGCCCCCAAAACTTTTTGGGGGCCAACCAACTGGGGGGGGGGGAGCGCACCAAACCCACGAAAAATTGTCCAAAAATAGTGTGTTTTTAGGGTAAATTTTGCAAAATTTTTCAATAATGTCCAATTTTTTGGCTTGCAGTGTTCATTATTGCAGCAGCAAATATGGGCTTGGTGATAAATTTCCTTCCCGGGCCATCGTGGACAAGTATTGCGGGACTGATCCTCCTACAATCGGGTTCTACTGTAGTGGTTTGCGAACAAAAGCAGCTCCCAGTGTACCACCACATCTTTGGCTTGTATGTCACTGCGTCCCTGCTGAAATTCATAGCCAGGATTCAGAAGCCGCTTCTGTTTTGATCGGCCGAAAATCTGGGTTCAATATGCTTCCTCTTGAAAAGCTTCCTCCCAACCTCCACTTAGGTGTGACAGATCTAACTCTTCGTGGATGCATCGCTTATTTGCCCGGTCATTTCGTTAGCTACAATCGAAGAATTGATGGCCATTGGCAATTATTTGATGACATGAAGGCCACACACAGCTTGGTTACCCGAAAGAAGCTGGTTTCTCCGCGTTTGTTGTTGTATACGATATAAGTGCGTTCAATTGTCTGGATTATACAAATGTGTGGATTTCGATCTCTGCATTGTTGTGTTATGGTGTAACCCTGTCCATCCGGCGCCGCCGACCCCCCCCCCGCAATGTTTTGGCCAAATATATGTAAAACATTTGTCCGAAAATGTTGAAAGTTTGCCCAGCATGGCCGAACCTAAGTTTCAAAAACTGCCCAAAAACAGCGACATTTTGCAAAGTTTTTAATAGGGATTTAACGGGTCCACGGGGGTCCCCATTTTTCCAGGCCGACCTTTCTCTCCAATTTTTAACACCAATATATACAAGTGTATTTTTAGAGATTGTTTTCGGGGAGGGGGTGTTAGAAATTTACGGAGAAGCGGGGTAAGATGTTTTTTGCAAAAATGACCAAAACATGGTATTTTGGCGTATTTTGCATGTGGAAAGACAAACAGTACTCAAAAATGTCTGGATTAAGGCCTGAAATAGCCATTTTGGTGAAAAAATCTCCGGTGATTTTTTGAAAATTAGCCTATTTTTGGCGAAAATTTGGGTACCCAAAAAATCCCGGGGGGGAAGCAAAAATTCCGGTGGGGGGCGATTTCGGGGGGAGCGCCTCCGCCCCCCCCCCCTTTAAAAATACCCTTAAAACAGCTATGTTGATTGTGCTAATTTTGCAACATTTGAAACTGATTTGCCAATACTCAGAGTGTTACGTGTATACCGCAAATGTGCTGCAGCAAAGCTTATGATTTAAATAAGGATGTTGATGTTTTAAATATCCGATCTGACCCGTAAATAATTTTGAACACTTTGATCGGTCACACTCCCTCCCCCGGTACACCTTGTATATGCCCCCCTCAAGTCTCCGTTACACCACACCTATGCTTCCCAGCATAGGTGTAACGGGGATTTGGGTTGGGGTGGGGGCCCTCTCTCGAAATTTCCCAAAAATGTTTTCCATTTTATGTCAAAAATAGCATTCTCAGCCATTGCTAATTCCAAACAAAATCCATCCATAACATAAGACAGGGGTTTTAATTTTAATTTTGCAAAATTTACCCTAAAAACACAAGTTTTAGAATTGTTTGCGTCCTCGGCTCGACTAGCCCCCCCCCCAGTTGTGGGGAGGACGGGGGGGGGGCTGGAGGCCCCCAAAAAGCTTTGGGGGTGGTTTGGAAAAATGGCTGAGAGGTTGGTTACCCCCCCCCCCCAACCTCTCCCCAATTACACCTATACTCCCAAGCCCACCCCATACTTTATTGCATAGTCTCAAAATAAGCCAGTATTTAGTTAAGTTTAATAGTACAGTTATGCTTCCTAGGTATAGAAAAACATAAATAAAAGTGATTCAAGCTGAATACTGAGTTGACGCCAGGCAATTTAGAAAGCGGATAATTGTCAATCGCTGCCCATACGGCATTTCAGCGTATCAAGTAGCGTTGGATCATTGGTTTGGTTCGCTGGTGTTCTTCTAGCACCCCCGCAAAACAAAAGTGATTTCACAGAAACCAGGAACTGCATCAATGAAAATAATTGGTGGGTCATTCATAACTTTGTCTGACTAAAATGGTCAATGGTTGCTGCACTTGGATCATAGGTTGGGGGTGCTAAGGAGACACACGTTAGGTTTGGATTGGGTGGGGTCCCCCCTTGGAGCAACATGATTGGTACACCACAGCTAGGGCGCTTCTCTTGGGAGGGGATTATCTGTCAAACTTCTCCCCCTTTCAGTGTTGGGTTTTCCCTTAACGTGTATAGTCGTTCCTCTCTCAGTTCTCTCTCTATACCTCCACTAGTTGTGTGTACTTTTGAGTAGGTCATTACTGAGCTCCTAGGTTAGTATATTGTTATTTCTGAGGTGAGCGGGTGTCACCCCCTCACTTGGTCTATTTAATGGGCGAGGCTTCCCCGGCCGGCTCCTGCGCGGTTGGTGTGTTATTCACTTGTGCCACGGTCTCCTCGGTTGAGTTGCTCTCGCGGGGTAACGGTACTATTGTGTTAGGCTAGTTTCACTCTGGTGCCGCTACAGAAATACCTAATAAAATGAAAACTGCCGTTTTAATTTAGTTTCCCACGTGAGCGGGGCAAAAAATTTGCGGATAGCACTTGTCAGCGGGCCACAGGGCGGGGCGGGTACCCTTCTGCGGGCCGCGTCGAGTAGCAAAAATCCGGCCCGCAACCAACTCTGCATGGGCCTAATGAGTAAACCCATCCCTAAATGTGTCGCGTCGCCTGCTTGCGCCTAAGTTGTGTCTACTTCGAGCTTTAAAACGCAAAGATAGGGTTCTAATTCTATTGGCGTGATCATTCAGATGGGGTGGGGGAGTCAGCAGTTTGCGAACAGAGCATATACACCTGCAGCTGATAACAGAGCTTCCCATTTGTCACAGTCATATATATTATGTACTCTTGGTATGACCGTGGGGACGGTAAACCTCTTTCTATTATGTATTACCGGAAGAACACGCTGATCGCATGCATCAGTTGAAAAAATTTTCAACTTTGGCCCGATCATACCCCCCATGCAATTCGTATTTTTGAAGTAACAATAATAATCTTGAGCTTTGGCTAAAAAGTTTAATTATATAACGGTTTCATCTGAAAACTTTTCCTAGAATGATGACTGAACCGAGTCTGTCCAAAATATTTTCGGAAATTAATACTAAGTTGAACAAATTTAATTGCCACTCCATCTCCTGGGACCCTGAAATTGGTGAGATTTCCGGATTAACTCTTCGATCGCTGACAACAACCGACGATAGCCTCGGGTGATCTTCGGGCCTTAAGAGTTGAGTCAAAATTATTTGCATAGTATGCCTTTAATTAAATAACAATTATAATTGCTTTACCTAAAGGCCTTAACGCAACCGTGATTATATCGTACGCTGCTACCAGTTTTAGCAACTTCAATGGCCCTTGAATTAATTGGCTCTGTCGTTCCGATACAGAAAATGAAAGGTGGGGAAAGGTAGACAATAAATTCTTATGTTAAACTTTGTACGGCGATCCAATAACGTTTTCATCTCGCTGAAATTTTGTAAGAGGTTTGGATTAACACGACCGTCCAGAAAGATTAAGATTCATTTTGAAGATAGGTCAGTATAAGCTGAAGTTGTAAGTAGATGTAAAAGGCCGGTCCGAGGACAAATCCGGAGCCATTCCTAGTTCAAAGTGTAGGTGCTCCGGATTCCCTCTAGTGCAAAAACGGCACCTGATTTGCCGGAGCCAATAGGCTCCGGAATGACTGCTCTAACCGTTTCGACCCCTGCCAAAGGGTCTCATCAGACGGCTTAAGGCTACCGTTACGGCTATTACAATTAATAAGATGCAATCTTCTAAGTGACTCTAAATATAACCTAGCGGTTTTATGGCTATTACAATTAATAAGATGTAATCTTCTGAAGAACTCTAAATATAACCTAGCGGTGGCAACAGTTTAGTATCACCAAACGCAGCTGTTACTAATGCAGTAATTTGTTCATATGATATACTACAAAGACTTACGTTAATGAAAGGTGGTGATTAAAAATAGGTACAAACCGAAGCGGGCCCGAAACTGCTCAACTCTGCGAATATGTGAAAATTAGGAATAATAGCTTTATCAGAACAAAACAGATGAAAGTTCTTATAAAATAGTGAATTCGCTTCAAATCTTAGCAGTAGTGAACCATTTCTGAAATCGTAGCAATGGAGATCCAAGAACAGTCCATCTATGAAGTTGAAGAAATTGTTGGAGAGGTAACATGTAGTGTTGTCAAATGTAAACTAATTAAAATTAACTATTATCTAATATTATGTAATATAGTATGCAATATTAAGCGTAATATAATTATAGTCAAATTTAAAATTAATAATTATTTAGTATATATTCAGACTGGAAAAAAGATTAGAACTAAATGGAACAGACTAGAATCAAACAATAGCATATGGCTCTAATAGAAAAGGAAAAAAGAAAATAAATGTATAAATTATTATTGTAGAGGAAGAAAGGTAGCCGAAAGGAATATCTAGTTAAATGGAAGGGATTTGGCCGAGCACATAATTCCTGGTTGCCATTAGAAGACCTGATTAATGCTTTAGAAACGGTGAAAAAATTCGTTGATCGACTAAACAGAGAACCGATGAAAATTCTAAGAACGGTAAGCATACATGTGCTAATTAGTTGGTACAGTGAAGTCTCAGGGTATCAATATCCATGCATGTTCATTCTGACTAAATTAATAAAGATAAGTGTTAATGACATATAGCAGAACGAATGAGTTAGTATGTGGCATGTGCTATGAATAAAATACAACTCAACATGTATATTTAGTCCTTTCCTTGTTTTAGAGAAAAGTGAATGGCTGCATACAGTTTCAAGTGAAATATCGGCATGCGATAAGTCCTGCCTGGTTACTGTTTTCGGACATGACAAAGGATCTACACGAAATCATTAAGTATTTCAAGAAGCAACTGGAAGATCACGTCAATGATGTCATTAACATGGTGGCGCGTGGAAATGAGGAGGTATGTGTAAACAATAATGTACTTTAATGTTTTTAATTCGTAAGAGTTCTAAAATTAATTAATTAATTATTTCTGAAGTAATATTGGCAGTAATAAGTATTTATAGGATCTAATCCAGACGTGTCCAGTTTGCTATTTACATGACAACCTGGCAATAAATGAAACATGCATGCACCACTGTTGTTTCAACTGCATGGAGAAACTATGGAAAAGATACGAGGAACCAGAATGCCCCATGTGCAGGCAGAAAATACATTATGTATTCCGCGATGTCGTGTTCGAGGGTGATATGCCATGTGTCCGAACCCAAAACAGGGGTTTTTTCTTACAGCAAGAAAACATCAACCCGGAGGGGCCGAAATTTTTGGTTGAATTTGTTCAACATGTTTGAAAAAACAGTGCGATATTTGTTATTAAATGAATACAAGTGAAGTAAAAAAGGTTGAAGGAAATGATGATAAGGATACTCCCACATCTATTTGAAATAGCTGAACCTTCATTTATCAATGCTCCCATCATGACTAATGCTTTCGATTGAAGCTATAATTTTATCTTCGCTGTAGCATACGAATACAATAAGACCAGCATTAATTGAAATAGCTGAACCTCCATTTATCATTGCTCCCACTATGACTAATTGTTTGGATTGAAGCTATAATTTATCTTTGCTGTAGCAGATGGATAGAATAAGCAGAGAACATTACGAAGGGGATCTTCTCAAGTGGTAAATAGTGAATAAGAAACACAAACGGCATGTATCTATGTAGTAGTAAAACCACCTGCTTTCATCACAGTCTAGGGTAGTATATTTAAACCCTTGTTAATTGTAAAGTCATGTACTCAAGACATTTGGCTTGAACGAATAGCAGAGTCAACCGTAAGTGTCAGTAATAATAAAACAGCTCATGCAATAGCGCAGCCATGCATACCGTTTCGACCCCTGCCAGAGGGTCTCATCAGACGGCTTAAAGCTACCGTTACGGTTTTTTTTCTTTTTTTTCTTTTTTCCCTTTAATCTTTATTTTTTAAAACCTTCACACAGTACACATACATTACTAGCTAGATTACATGCATCAATTTCACTACATAAACCAATCACAAAAAATTTCCCATTATGAAACAGTCGAATAGTTCCCCCATCTTGTTTCCATAAAATACCACTGTAGATTTCTAGTTCATAGCAGACATCATGCCTCGTCCTCAAGTAACTGTAGAGTGCTGATAGGTCCACATCATACCCAAGGTGATGGGATACAACAACGTTTCGGGTTGTTTGATGATCGATAGTTAAGCCAAACTTTCTTGCCATTTCTTGTCCTGCTTGGAGCCCTCCATCAACTGTTTTTGCTCCCATACACATAAAGCTACCAGTCGAGAAAACCAGAAATGTGCATGACTTGATGGTAATTACGGCTCCGCTAAATCTCTTCGGATTATATACCACATCAGGCAACTCCTTAAGATTAACCCTTGAACTGAGCTTTCCTTTCTGGACTATATTGACAACTTTCATATCTGCACTTGCAATGTTGAGATGTAGGAGAGCACTTCCAGAACCGCAGGTTGTCAACAAAACACTTGACAACTGAATCGTTTTTATCTCCTCTCTTCCTTAAATAGTCTACGATCCCATCAAAGCTCCATCCCCGCACCCTTTTATGTAAAAAATATATACAGTACTCACCACATACAACAGTATCAAAATCTTGTAGACAATAGTAATTATATTTATCAATTTTATATTTTTCTTTACATTCTTCGATAGGATCCAATCCATAACTGTCAAAGTACTCCACGTATTGATCAAAGAACATCGCAATCCAATGTTCTCCGGGAGCTGTGGAAGGATCAGTGTTTAGGACAAAACAGGCTGGCCTCTTAATGACATCTGGTAATTTATCGCAAGGAAAAACACCCAGGAAACATCGTTTAACCAAAATATCCCTATTTAGGGTTTCTGATATTTCCAAAGTATTCATATTGAGTAGTCGTAGAATGGGGTTCTGTTGTGATCGATAGATATAAGATTATCAAATTCACCATATATAATGACTTCTACACCCTGTGCATGATCCTTGAGTGGTTCCTTTAACTGTATGTAGAGTGATAGATCACCTTCTTTAATTAATTCCATTGCACCTCCATCCACACTGTCAGCAGTTAAATCAAAAACAAAGATAGTGTATCCTTTACTGTAGTCTGTATAGCTGATGTCAATTCCCCTGTCGGTGTTTGCCATATTGATTCCTTCGAACAGGTACATATAGGGAACTGTATAGTTGAAGCTTTCCCAGTCCATTTTCATAGGATGCTTTGGAACGTACTCATCACCGCATTTCAGAGATAGTTCATTAATCTTGCATGTTTCAAATTTGAATGGGTTCTTTGTGAATGAGCCATTGAACGCCTCTGAGTCTACCATTGCCATGATCACACGCCTAGGTAACTGCCCAGCAAAAATAGAATTCTCAACGACTGTTTGTGATCTAGGAGCAATATGTCGAGTAACCATCTTGATGCGGCGCACTGGATATTTAGCTGTATTATTGCTATGAAGAACCTTTTCAATAGCTAAGCTGAGAGACTCTTGGGGTTTCACCTTCCAAACATACCAGCGTAAATCTTCTACTTTGACTTTGTACTCTGTTCCATCACTTATTAAAGCAAACTTGTCAGCATTTCTATGTAGTTCTATTATCAGTTCAGTATCACTCAGCATATATCTATCCTGCTTGAAGAGATCCACGTGTAACGGAGCCAACAATTCAACTCCACTGTTTGTCATGAAAGGTTTTCCTCTCCATTTCAGTGATCCTGAGCTCAAGTCTTCAAAATTTGTATCCTTATAAAACATAGCCATCTGTTGGTGGTTCGTTTTTGAATTCCATCCATAGTTTAGCAGCACTTCCAGGTAGGATTTGTACGCATATAGTGGTCCACTGTTTTCAATTTCTTTATCACTGAGCTTAACAATTACTCGCTCAAACAGAGTAGAACCGAGTAGGTTGATTGGAGCAACAATAGGCTTGCTGGTGTCAACAGTTCCTCCTGCTGCTGTTGGATATGCTAGATCCTTCCCATCCTTGGTTACAATCTTCAGTTTCAGGTACAGGTAGTTTTTATTCAAATCCAACATGAATGAATCCTTAGCTATATGTAGTCTATATGGTCCATTGTCGGTTACGGGATTTTGAGGATAGTACTCTGCCCAGTAGCCCTTTTCTACAGCAACCTGTGTAGGAGGTAGGGAAAATAGGTCCAGTTCACTTTTAAAACCAGGAAATGACTGTGCATCCAGCTGTTTAGCCATGACTGAATACGTCAGGTTTTGCTAACTTTCTTCTCTTTCTTAGCCTTTTTATGTTTTTCGAGCGCGGCCTAAACCCAATTCCTTCACCTTCCTGTTGCAGCTCTTCTCCAACAGTTTTCATTACCCTACCAACTGCTTGCCTTCCACGCTTCTTTAGTGAACTTTTGACATCCTTTCCTTCATTAAGGTAGTCTCTTGCAACCTCACTGCCTGTTCGTAAAGCCTCCTTCCCAACATGAACTCCAACCTTTCGAACCGTCGGCCAGATTGCTCGGAATAGACCTCGAAATAGACTACCGATTCCTTCACCCCGTTGATAAGGTACGCCTGAGTATGTAGGTAAGGCACCTCCTGTTTGTAGTAAGGCGTCTTCCCACGTCTTGATACTTTCTGGATAATATATAGTTCTCATTGTCGCAGCTTTCTAAAGTGCAGTTTGACAAACACCTTTCCAAAAGCAAACTTAACAGGATGACCACTATCATTGTTTATATTAATTTCAATGCTATTAAATTCCTTTTTCAACACAGGGACGTAGTGTGGATTATGGTATAGCTTGCTAACGCTATCACCGTGTTGTCCTTCCACATTAACCACTCTGATTAGTGGAGCTAAAGCATTTCCCACTATTTGCGGTGCTACAACATCGCAGTAAATGTACAACGAGTAGAATCCACCCCTCATATCAGGTTCATAGTCAGCCACAAACTCCAGCAAATTGTAGGCAGCTGTGCTGTCAGGTGCGACTTGTCTGCCTTCCAAAGAGATAATCTTGTTAACTGACCTCGTCGTTCTTTTCGAACGGAATCCCAGAATTTCACTCAAATCGTTGCTTAGATTTAACTGATAGGCAGCCCCTACCTTATTTGCTGGTACAGTATACAGTACTCTGTGCCTATAGCTATCAAACCTAAATTCGATTGGCATAGCTTCACCAGTAGTAGGGTGAGGCATCTGAAGAAGGGTGAAATTGATTGCTTGACACAAATCATCAGCAGTTTCATAATGTCTTTTTGGTAGTTGTTTGATTACTGGATGTTGATTGGGATAGTTAACAGTGACAGTACTGTCTTTGCTGATAAAGTTACCCCATGTTACAGGATACATCATTTCAACTAGAGCCACTTCCCACTCCCCTTCCAAGTCTATGCGATGAGGAAGTCTTACTCTGTAATGAGCTAGACTATTACTCTCAAAGTCACCAGTGTTACTGGGTAGTTGCAGGTAAAAATCCATCGTTTTCACTGATCCAACTATTAAATTTGTCTGGATATCCTAGCCACTTGACGTAGTATTCTTTCTTCCCTCCACGTTTTCTAGTTTTTATTACTTTCTCAACCCAATAGCTATCGGGTTCCTTGACAACTTGTAACTCCTGCTCATAAAATCTTCCTTGAATGTCTTCTCCTTGCAAATCAATCAAATGGTACATAGCTGGTGACAGGTTTGAGCTGATTTTCACAATTTTGAACAATTCTTCTGACCAGTTTGGAAGATATCCCTTTTCAAATAGTCCTTTGGATTTGCTAATTCTGACCATGTCGTTTATATTAAACTTTGCCTTATGTCCCACCTTTTCATTGTACAAATTATGATAGACCACATGTGTGTTGGTAGGATCGGATGCTTTCAGAGGAGTCATTCGTATGCTTGAATGCTCTGTATTGTTATATGCTTCCACTAGCTGTGGCAATACTTCTAGATACCGATAGCTTCTGGTTGTAGTAAAGTGTTTCCACAACTTAGTCTTTATTGTACGATTAAATCTTTCGACAATGCTACATTTGATATCAGGATTATCACATGTATAGAAATTAATATCATTCTCCTGGAGGAGGTGCTGAAATTGTTTATTGAGGAATTCCTTTCCTCTATCCGACTGCAACTTCTTTGGAACTCGTCCACTCCTGAGAATTTCTGTAAATGCCTTATGAATCTCCAGCCCACTTTTGGATTTTGTAGGTACAACCCATGCATACTTTGAAAAAACATCTATACACGTGAGCAGGAATCTATATCCATCATTTTCATCAGATACTCTTTGCATATCAGCCAAATCCACCTGCCATAATTTATCAACACCATCTACAAAGTACCGTCTTCTGGGATAGTTTCGACGTATTGGTTTATGGAGAGTATAAGTATACTGTTTACTCAGCCACTTCTTCACGGCTTCAATAGTAACATTGGGATCTATTGATTTCACGTATCTGTATAGCTTGACTGGACCTGAATACGCAACTGGACTGGAAGGGGAATAGTAATAGTGCTTCAAAGTGTCTTCCATTTCAACGTCTTCAGAGCAATACCAGTTCCAGTTTGAAGTCTTCGACGTAGCGCGTCAAGTCTTTGTGATGCTGGCCTTCTTGGTGTAACAGGCTCTTTTATGTACTGCCATCTGGTAGGATTTCCAACAAATTCACGAGGTACGTTACTATTGCGTAAAGCTTCCACCAAAAGCTCCCAACCGATTGCAGGACTTTTAGTTGGTCTATTTCTCACGAAATCATGAATGAGGTCAACAATTCTAGAGCCTATAGCTTCTCTACCTTTGTATGCAATCTCGCCCTTTTCATTAACTTTAAAGTCTTCAATGTTTCGTATATGGTTCATAAGCAACTCTGCAGTTTGCTGTAAGCGAGGAGGAAGGGACTGGGTAATGGGATCTTGCATAATATGCTCCTGCTCTGGTGCTTTCTGTTTGACAATAATTTCATGACCCTTGTCTTTCAGCATTCGTCGGCGATAATTGTGCTGTCTATACAGTGCTAGTTTAACGTCTTCAGGGTACTTACGTTTCCGCATCGTTGTCTTCATTTCAGTATCAGCATTCTTTTCGTGCTTCTCAAAATAATCTGGACGTACTAGTATTGAGTACTCCATTATCTTTTCATAATCAAATCGGTTACAAGGCTACCAACAACTCCTAAAAGCGGGGCCAATAAGGATGGTATGAAACCTCCGTTCTGTACAATCTGTTTCTTTTTCCACTGTAAGGATTTCCCTTTATCACGTAGTTGACGTAAAATCTTCTTATGACGTTTTAACCGTTGTAGGTCTTTGTCGGGAAGCTTAACGTTACTGGAAAGCACATTCTCCACACAATCGCAGATAGTTTTTATTAACTCTGTATTTGCATTTTCAATCAATCCTTTTCTTTGCTTCGGATTGCACTTACAGAGAACCTTGAGGTAATCAACATTCTTCTCGAAACGCTGCGCCATCATTTATACGTGTCAGCTTTATGTGTCTGTCATTGTTTTTATGTTTTCTTTAGCTTATAAACACCATTCGGTTCATCTGGGAATATAGTTGATCGTAATCTGAACTCCTCCGGAGTGTTCTGATCTAAATCAATTAGCAGATAACCATGTGGCTTAGCAGTTGCATGGTTAAAAGCTTCCATAAAGCCCTGGACCTGTCCCGGAAACATTTGCTTCGCTAGGTTAAGTGGAGTCAGTCTGTCTGCAGGATTCTTCATTAGAACCATATACTGAGAGTTTATCCTGTTTGTTCTCTTCTTATCATAGAATATGTCTTGAGTAATGTGTATAACACTACAAGACCAATGATGACAACCTCGGGTAAACAGTTCAACAAGTTTCGTGTTCTTTTGTACTTCTGACATTAAGTCATCAAGTACTACTAATGTAGACTTCCCTGTCTTTAATTCTTCTAAAGTAGGAATGCCTTGGTAGAATTCTATATCAGGTAGGTCCTCATAAGCAGATTGCCATTCAGTGTAGCACCATAATATTCTCTGAGGAGGTGGGTTAATTATCTGGTCAGCAAAGTGTATCAATCTAGTGACAAACGTTGTTTTGCCTGCTTTAGTAGGTGCAGCCACTATACACGTGAAAGGGTGTTGAAACTTTAGAAAGGGTGTAGCTATGACAGCCATTTTTAACGAAACTGTTTGTTTCGTTGGTTGAAGTGAAAGTTGAGGTTTTTATTAATTTAAACTTCATAAATTTTCAGTAGGTCACTCCTGCTTAGATGTATTGATCCAATTCGAGCAAACATGACCTGCTGATCATCAATCATACAGAGTTCGACATCAAAACGTTCTGCTATGTAAGGACATAGCAGACTATCGGTTTCTGCCATTGGGCATCGTCTGCCATTGAAACACTCCCACAAAAAGTTTTGTATTTTTTGAAATTGCTTAAGTGGGTATACACGTTGTAATGCATCTTGCCGTATGCCAACCATACCATCCGGTAGTAGCTCTATTGTAACAGGAGTCAAGCTATCATTAGCTGCGGGTTGTGTGATGCTTACAGTTGACTTCATGTATATGATGAGGCCAAAATTTGCTAGTGTGAGTACTGTAACTATCGTAATTATGCCATAGAGAGCATAAAGGGTGCATTTGCTCTGCACGCGTTTCTCTAAAGTAATCTCCATTTCAATAAGACACGGAACACCAATAATTCTTTTTATTAATTCATATATTCTAATACATACAATATTACACGTAACGTTATTATTTTTCTTTTTTAATTTCTTGTCGAATGTTCATCAATATTTCACCAAGCATATTCTTTCCGATCCACTGAGATGAATCGTTAATTGTCGGCTCAGCAATATCCATCCCGTTAGCCCAATACCCTTCAAACTTAGTAGCCTCTGCGAGAACATCATTTCCGGTACTCAACAGCAGTTGCTCTACATCTGGGTGTTGTCTGACCTTTTCTCTAACAGCATAATCCATTACGTCATTTGCAACTAACATCCACTGATCTTCCAGATAACCTTCCACGTGTTTTCCATGTTGTTTAGCCAGAGAAGGTGACCACGTGTTCATAATCTTCCAGTAAGTTGTCCAGTCGTAGAAGTATTTAGCTTTTTCTGCTTGATAATACTGTTCGACGGTGCGATATACTACTCCAGCAATTGAGATGGGTGCTCTGTAGAAAGTGCTGAATGGGTGCCATCCAGAATAGAAAAGGGTAGCCATTCTTCCATCTTGTAGTTTAGATCGTAGTGAACAAAACATCGGTTTGTCTTCATGAGCCTGTTGTTTGTGTTTGTTTAGGAGTCGCAATGTCTTGAATGTTTCTCCACAACAGGTTCGTGACTCTCTATCTGAGTGAATCTTGCGAATATGTTGACGACGCTCTGCTTTGTTATTGAAAGTAGCACAGCACATAGTACACTTAATGTCCTCCATTATGACAGCAAAAATATTTCTTCAATAGATGTTTTCAAGTCTTCTTATGTCTTTTTATGTCTTTTTATGTATTCAAGTGTTCATATTGCTTTTCTACTTGACCATTGTCAAGGTCCTTTTCTACTTCTATGCTAACTTCTGGGTACAAATCGACCTCTTCTTCTGTAGCAAACCTTCTTGCTTTAGCAAACCCGTCTTCCCAGCTGGTAGCTGTTCCCCTGGAATACACAACGTCATTTCCTGATTCAGTGTTGGAGACAATAATTGACCACCTAAAGCCTGGATTCTTTTGCCTAAGCTTTTGTTGGAAAAGAGGTACTTTGTAAAGTCTTCGTCGACGCGGTTGTTCTTCTTGCCTGTAGACTAGAATTGTATACTCTCCAGGGGCTTTAGTAAGGCCAGCTTTCATAGCCTGTTGTTCAGCATCGGCGAATGCCTCTTCATTTGAATTAAACTTAAATCGGGAATCCAAGACTACGTCCTGCTCACTATCATAAATAATCCACCCACTCATAATTAACAGCAGCGTCTTTATTCAAGCTTTTATGTTTTCAATTGCATTATAACCATAATGTTGACTTACAAAATACATAACAATGCCCTTATCGTTAAAAGCTTTCCTAGTAATACTAAGCATTTGCACAATACTAATAATCCAAAGTACACACAGCACAATCATCCAAACTCCCATAATTAAGTACAGTTTCCAAAAATAAACATTATACAACAGTAAACATGTTACACTGTAGTAGTTTGTATTCCCCAGCCCTCTGTAGGGTATGCTACAACTTATGCTAGTAGGAAACAATGACAGATCATCTCCTTTCAGTATGGGTAATAACAACAAAACAATGACTACTGATTGTCCGCATAGGATAATCAATGTTAAAACTTTACAAATCAACCACACACATAGCGCTGATCTCTTGTGCTGTAAGAATTCATAATTATCATCTTGCTTGAAGTGTTGTATGATGCGACCAATGTGAATGCTTGACTTTTGACCATAAAGACTCCATATTAAGTGAGGACTGTACGTTACCACTGCTTGAATCATGAGTATGAAGCCGATGTACGGGTAAATGTAGATGAAGAATGGTGGGTAGTAGCTGGTATCTGGTCCACGGATGTAGCAAGCATGTACAAAATATGTAGATGTTGGTGAATTTGTATGCTCATATGGGATCTGACAGGTGATGGAGTCACCAACCTTCTGACTAGTGATGACAACAGCTGATGCCAGAGCCATTAGGGGAACAGTAAGTTTGAATATTACAACATCCAACCAGTCTGTTGCAGTGTAGTCAAAGTGAACCCAGGAGGTAAGAGTAGAAACGCTACTTGCCGCAAAGAACATTGTGAACACACTGACTAGTCATCATGGTTATCGATTGTTTATATGTATTTTCCAGTTAGCTAGATCAATAGCTGTTACGTAATCTCTTAAGGCCAGAGTTTCGTGCACAGAGGAACAATATTTTGCAATCACTATTAGCTAAGTATATTACGTAATCACACTGAGGCGCCTATACAGAATGGATGACATCACTATTAGCTATGGTTATTGCGTAATCACCAGCTACTGGTATTACATAATCACTATCAGCCAGAGGCACATACACAGAAGGGATGCAATCATTATTGAATGATTACTAGTTCATTCCGGATTTCGTAATGAGTCATCTAATATGTATATATATATATATATATATATATATATATATATATATATATAGTTCCCATAACCGGTTAATTCTAGTTTGCGAAGAATCATCAATGTGAGAATCACGTGACATACTGTATGTAGACTATAGCTCCCATAACCGGTTTATTCTGGTTTTGATGCGTCTTTAATGTGAAATTCACGTGACATTTGTAATTAGATACTTTAAGTATTGTCCTAAAAACCGGTTATTTCCAGTTTTTTTTGATGAGTAATCCGTGAAAATCACGTGAATAAGTGGTCGCAAAATACATAAAAGGAGCGACAATATACAATATGGTCATTCTTGAAAATGTCAAGCTCGAGTCAAGTCGGTTTTTTGTGCGAGCTCTGTGGAAAATTATTTACCCACCACAAGAACTTCATGAGACATCAACGTGAAGTTCATCAGCAGATAGGACGATTCAACTGTCCTATCTGTCAACGATCATTCACAAGGAAGCATGATGTAACCATACATCGACGCACTCATCATGCTGAACCGCCTCCTAAGAAGCAGAAGAAAGAAAATCCTCCTACTGAATCAACTCCTCAGAACATGGCTAGACGTGATCATTTGAAGAAGTCGCGATCAGCTCTTGATAACTGTATCGATGTTACAACTCTTTATCCCACCGAGCCAATGATTGATCCGGAACGAATTCTATCCTCTGTTCTGGGTCAACTGACGGAACAGGTTGAATCAGAATTGACTAAACATGGAGGACTGAAGGTTTGGCTATGCATGAAGATCCTTTTCGAACGGGCTACTAACCCAGAAGAGACAATTGAAGGTTACTTTAACTGTAAAGCTAGAGTAATCCTTCCCGGAAACAACATCACTATGGAAATCCATTGAAAGCTTTCCTGAAATCCTCCTTCACATTGAGAACTTTCTGAAGAATGGATCTGGTTGGATCATCAGGGAGCTTCTCCATTTGGACATTCATTGTACCCGTTATCATCCTCTTCGTGGCTCCATCACTTACATACCAACTCCTCCACATATTGCAAGGAAGGAGGCTGTTGTCAACGTTAAGAATCAGGACAATCAATGTTTCAAGTGGGCAGTACTGTCTGCTCTTCATCCTCCTACCGTCCATGGTGAACGCTTGACTAATTACGTTGCTTACGCTGATGAACTGGACTTTACTGGTATTTGTTTCCCTGTTACCCCTCAAAGACGTTTCCAAATTCGAGAAACTTAATGACGTCTCAATTAACCTTTATGGAGAAGCAGATAACAATGTAACTCCTCTATACATCAGCAAGCAAGTCCGCAAACGACATGTGGACTTGTTGTTGTTAGAAAAGGGAAGCAAGCATCATTATTGTTGGATCAAGAACCTGGATAGATTGCTGTCTACAGAAAGAAGAAAGGACCACAAGCTGTACTTTTTGTCCTCGATGTTTGATACCCTGCTATACCGAAGAAAAACAGAAGAAGCACATTGAAAGATGTCAGAAGAATGAACCTACAGCTGTTGTGATGCCTGAAGATAAATGGCTTCACTTCAGAAACATGCACAAGATGCAACGAGTTCCTTACATTGTAAGCACTTAATAAGATTACATTCATTCTCCTAACACTATTTGGATTACTTTCTTTCTGATTAATTTTTTAATTAAGATTTTAAATGACTTTTTAATGCTTCAGTTATTGTTTCATCATTGTCACGAAATCAAATTTTGTGTGCAGATTCTGCTGTATTTCAGATATACGCTGACTTTGAATGTATATTGGAGAAGGTTGATTGTTGTCAACCCAGTACTTCAGCTTCTTTCACAACGCCTTATCAACAGCATACCCCCTGCGGTTATGGATTAATTGACGTCTATAGCTGCTGTGGACATGACAAAATGATTGGTACTCCTACGGTATACAGAAGGAA
Organism: Trissonchulus latispiculum; assembly: GCA_030248195.1. NCBI lineage: Eukaryota > Metazoa > Nematoda > Enoplea > Enoplida > Ironidae > Trissonchulus > Trissonchulus latispiculum. Next base: position 63,576 of record JASAND010009258.1, on the reverse strand, counting down.
GGACTGCCTACAAGCATTTTTGAAGGAGCTCATAACAAAATGTGAAAACTATCAGCAACGACTTAAGATTGTGGAACCATTGAAGTTGACTCAGCAACAACAACTACAACATGAAAAAGCAACACATTGCTACCTTTGTAAAAAGGAACTACAGGAAGATGCAGCTCGGGATCACTGTCATCTTTGTGGCAGCTTCCGTGGCTCAGCTCATTTGGAGTGTAACCTAGCACTCCGACTTAGCAGAGACATTGTTGTTGGAATACACAACCTCAGGAGATATGACGGTCACTTAATTATGCAACAAATTGGATCAATTGCTCAGGAGTATCAACTGGAGCTGGACTGTATACCAAAAGGGATGGAAGACTACCTGAGCTTCACCCTGAAGAGCAAGAAGACTGAAGATGAGCCTGGATGGAAAATCAAATTTATAGACACTTGTCAGTTGATGTCCAGTTCTTTGGAGTCCCTAACAGCTAACTTGGTCAAGGATGGAAAAGATAAATTTGAATGCATGAAAATGCACTTCACTGTAGACAGTCTTGATATGCTTCTACGCAAAGGAGTATATCCCTATGAGTACATGGACAGTTGGAAACGATTTCAAGAAACCTCTCTACCTGCTGAAGAATGTTTTTACAGCAAACTAAATGACAGCAACATCAGCACAGCAGACTATGAACATGCTCAGAAGGTTTGGAATCATTTCAACATACGAACGCTTGGGCAGTATCACGATTTATATTTGCTCACGGATGTACTGTTATTGGCTGACATTTTTGAAAACTTTCGAGTATTTGGACTTCAATATTATGGATTGGATCCCGCCCATTACTACACTCTACCTTCCTTCGGATGGGATGCCTGCCTTAAAATGACTGGGATTGAACTGGAGCTATTACAGGATCCGGAGATGTATACATACTTTGAGGCTGGGATACGCGGTGGGATTTCAATGATCTCCCACCGCTATGCTAAAGCAAATAATCCCATGGTTCTCAATTATGACTCTACCGCTCCCAATTCATGGATCATGTATTTAGACGCTAACAATTTATATGGTTGGGCTATGTCACAACCACTTCCGGTTAAGGACTTTGAATGGATTGACGACTTTGACAACATTGATTGGTTACGGCAACAGATGGACCAGGAAACGGGTTATGTATTGGAGGTTGACTTGGACTATCCCGAACATTTACATGATTCTCACAATTCGTATCCCTTGGCTCCGGAACGATTATTAATCACAGATGATATGCTTTCCCCGTATGCATCCAAACTGAAGAAGGACTTATCCATATGCTCTGGAAAGGTGGAAAAATTAGTCCCCAATCTCCTCTCCAAGAAGAACTATATTGTCCATTACGCAAACCTGAAGCAATATCTCTCTCTTGGATTAACCCTTACCAAGGTACATCGGGTCCTGAAATTTACTCAGCAGCCGTGGATGCAACCCTATATCCTGTTCAACACGGAGAAAAGGAAACATGCAAAGAGCGAATTTGAGAAGGACCAATACAAGCTCCTCAATAATGCTGTGTTTGGTAAAACAATGGAGAATGTCCGTGCTTACCAAAACATTAAGCTTGTTACGGACTCTAAGAAACACGACAAACTTGTATCTAATCCCAGATATAATAGGTCTACTATATTCTCTAATGACTTGGTTGCTGTATCTATGAAAAGAGTTACTGTAGAACTATGTAAACCTATATATGTTGGTTTTTCTGTTTTGGAATTATCGAAATATTTAATGTATGATTTTCATTATAACTATATTGTACCAAAATATAGCAGTAATGTAACATTGTTATTTACTGACACAGACAGTTTATGTTATAGTATTACTACTGATGATGTATATAATGACATGTCACAGGACATTGATCTCTTTGATACGAGTGACTATCCAAAGGATCATCCTTTACACTCAACACTAAACAAAAAGGTGTTGGGTAAAATGAAGGATGAAACTATGGGTAGTCCAATTGAAGCTTTTTGTGGTGTACGTGCTAAGGCTTATGCTATTGTATGTGATGGGATTGAGAAAAAACGACTTAAAGGTATTAAAAAGTCAGTGGTAAAAAAGGGGGTTCATTTCAAACATTATGTTTCTACTATTTTTGATGGGTCTACTATGTATTGTGGTATGAAGTTTATTAGAAGTGATAAACATACGTTGTACAGTGTACATGTTAATAAGAAGGGATTATCCCCCTTTGATGATAAACGATATCTATTAGACGATGGTGTAACTAGTTATGCATATGGTCATTATAAAATTGTTATGTAATTTAATAAAAAACAGATATGACATAGCCCACAAAAGAGGCATGGCCCCACAAAAAGAGGCATGGCCCACAAAAAGAGGCATAGCCCACAAAAAGAGGCATAGTCCAAAAAATAAACATAGCCCACAAAAAAATGTACAAAACTATTAAAAGAGGCTAAAAAACCGTAACGGTAGCCTTAAGCCGTCTGATGAGACCCTTTGGCAGGGGTCGAAACGGTTAGAGCAGTCATTCCGGAGCCTATTGGCTCCGGCAAATCAGGTGCCGTTTTTGCACTAGAGGGAATCCGGAGCACCTACACTTTGAACTAGGAATGGCTCCGGATTTGTCCTCGGACCGGCCTTTTACATCTACTGTTGTAAGTTTAAATGCAGACGCATAGTAAATCGGATGAAATTTTGAATCGTAATATAGACTGCAAATTCGTGTTCCGCTGTGCAGAAATCTCCTATATTCCGCTTTTCAGCAAAATCGAAGACAAGCAATTTACGGCTATGTAGCCTTGGTCCTTCTTGGGAAACTTAAAAATTTAAAATATTTCAAATTTTAATCTTATTTCAGTCAATCGCATACGTGTTTAGACTCATCTTCACGTCCTTGAGCAAAAGTGATTTCGTTTTGAGAAAGATGAAAGCGTTGGGAGAGACAGTTTGCTGTAGAATTGGATTTGATTTCACGAAGTGGCAGCATTTAAAGGGAAATCGGAGTTTTTTCTGTCGGAGTTTCCGGAGTTTTTTCTGTAATTAATACTTATTAATATGGCCTTAAATACGAGGTTTTATTTCCATACTGGACGAATCAAATTAAAAGCCACATTAAGCAAGAACAGAAGAATTTGCAGCAGAACACGTTCACGTAAAACTTAGCAAAACAATGAGGACAAGAAACTACGGCAAAGTTGACTTCTACAAAGACAGTTCACAACATTATAACAATATAGCAATATACAGAAAAAACTGAATCTAAAACAATAAAAACCTCAGTTGCTACTTGTCTAAATGTAAATTAATATCAAATTTCTTTCTTTAGGTTCACAAAAATTCCATGTCGATGCGGTAAAGTTGCGTTAGGGTGCCCATGAACTAAAGTCATTTTAATTTTGGTGCGTTAGGGCGCTCAAATGGTGCATTAGGGCGCTCAAATGGTGCATTAGGGAATTTGTTGTGTTATGACGCCCAGTATGTGTGCTAGGGCGCCTGCATATTTTCACGATATGTATTTGCTTATTGTTTCTTTAAAGATTTCACTGCCTGGTACCCTCTATTTGCATTTAAACTGTATAGTGTATATTATGTACTACGAAACAGGCTCGGATGTTTCATATTGGAATAGTCGCCTTACAACGCATACACTGGGCGTCCTTCCGCACGTACTGGGCGCCCTAACGCACCATGTTCAAAATTGGAAAAAGCGCCATAACGCACCATAGGGGCGCCCTAATGCAACAGGCGCCCTAACGCAATACAATCGTCGATGCTTCCCTCAAATTTGAATTTAGATTTTGCGACCACTTTTTTGAGAACAATTTATCATATAAAACCAAGAACTTTGTAATTTGGAAAGTTGAAATAATTTCAAGAGAAATCTGATTTCAAAATTTTCTAGTTTTGAATCAAATTGTTGTTTAGCAAAATTTAGCTTAAAATAAACCATTTTCAGAAACATTGTAACTAACGTACATATTTAGAGTTGTAATTAATGACTACAGACAAAGCTTATTATACATAAACAAATAACCATAAAATATATCGTAATAAGTTTATATGTCACTATATGTCGAAATCATAAATTTATGTAGTAAAATAATAACAAACATATATACACTTATAAAAGTCACTAGAAAGTAATAAGCAACCGACGTGACAGTTTTCTCAAAACAACAAGATTTAGAAATATGATAAATACAGCAAACTGTGATTTGTGCAACAATTTGTTCCAAAAATTCTGCTAAGGATTCTAAAAGTATAAACGGAAAGATTTGTGGTTTTTCACAAAATTTTGAAAATTATATACATTATGAAATGGATAAAGTGCTGTTTTAGAAGTACTTAATAGACATCTTTCCAATGATTCAATAATTAAACGCGAATAAAATGTGTATTATGCAACAACTGAGCGGGCAGTTACATTCTTTGGTAAAATTTCATTTGCATAAAACAATTTAAAAATAGAAAATGTAGACAAGATTTAGTAGACAAGTATTCTGAGTTGTGTTAAACTTGAAAATTAGCAGAGGCATTTTTCTTCTGAAAGCTGAGCATTAAAATTCAACTTTCAGTTTTAGTATTCCTTTATTGGGCATTATGAAATTTTACCAAGCAAGGAATTTCACAGTAGTGAAAGATCAAAATTAGGTCACTGATAAGTTATTTCAACATTCTAAGCAAAAGTCATTGAAATTTCTATTTTTTATTTAAATTTATTATTTATTTTTATTAACTTTTATTACATGAAATTCCTCTTGATATGTTAAGCTCGATATTCGAATCACAACACGCCTTAACCAAAGATAGCTCACAAATGGGATAAGCTTCAAGTCCACGAGATCAATAGATTGATTTTATCAATCCATACCGGCTCAGCTATTGGGCAGTGATTTTGAAAAAATTAACTTAAAAATTTATTAGTTAGTATTTAAACCGTATATGCTGGTACTATTAATTAGTGCTTTATTTAAACACGTGATCAATACCGATAGCTGAACCGGCCAAGCCAAAACTTTCAACTTTTTTTGTTCAAATCAAAAAACCAAATGTTACTGTCTCAAATCTTAGATCTAAAAAACTAAGCTCGTAAAAAGTTTTCTTTTCCTTCTTCTTTTCCATTGATTTTTCTTTCTTTCTATTGCTGTAGACGAAGATGATTCCAATATTGAGTTTGTAGGGGATCAGTGAACGGCTGGCCGGAGACATGAACCGGAACAGAAACGCCAGCAGTCAGCAGACCTAAAACAAGAAAAGTGATGGAATTGACAAAGTTGGCTGGCTGCCAGAATACGGTGCAGTTGCACTACACAAGCCACATGCTGACGTGACATGTGCAGGAGGCACAATCTCTTGGCTAGAGTATGAACCGGCGGCTGTTCGAAAAACCGGATTTTCCGTTTTTTTTGCCGAAATCAGCTGAGTTTTACGAAATGCACAACATGTGCGTCAATCCTAATATCGCCAACCAGCAAAGTCTATTGCCAGCTGCTTTGTGCCCTTGTTTCGAGATTTACGGCTGAAGCTTCAGTTTTGTTTTTACAGCATTTTATCAAAAATGATATAGAATGAGTGCAATTTTGTATCAAATAGGGAACAAAAACTAAAACACAGACCGAATTGAAGCTACATATTTCACCATAAAAAACCGCATCATTAAACTGGTCATTGCAAGATCCTTATTTACACAAAATCAGTTAAACAATTAAATTTTACGACCATTTTATGAGATTCTTACAAAACGAGCACATAATGGTTCTGGAAAACTGTAGGAGCAGAAATTCACCGCAGGTATACATTATTTTGCGGCAATACTGAACTCTTAAAATTCGCTCACGAGTTTTTCACCGATTTTATAGTCATAAAGTGACAAAATTTCCTACTGCTTACGGTTAATGCTTTATTTTAAGAAACGAAATGGGCAAAATCATTAGCGATTAAAGCGTTTACGATCAACGATTTCAGTTCATTTTCTTGAGTTTAAAACATTTCTTTAAAGGTTTATGTTTAAAGCAATAAAAATTTATGTATGATTTACAGATATTTCAAAACGGTACAACTATCTCAAATTGCCAGCATAAAAATAGAAGGAATGTTAGTTAACCCCGGAATTTAGAAGTTGTAAGTAGATCATATTTTTGAACAAAAAACTGGCAAATAAATGTAATGAAAAACCGACAATGTTTTTGTAAAGTTCACGAAATCTGAAATTTATTAATGCACTGTCCAATATATAAATTGTGCTTAAGACGTAGTTTCAAAAGCTAAAACTTACAAACGTATATATCCAAATAATCAAAAGTGAATCAGAAAAGGTATGGCGTTTAAATTAAACATAATTTGGAATCTCAGAAATAAAGTTATTTTAATTTCAGAATTCATGGTTTAAGTACATACTTTTAGTATGTGGGGGAGAGGATTTCAAAACATCGTAGAATTTAAATTTAAATCTTCTACTTTGCGTTACAGTGATGGGTTCACTTCGAATTAAAATGTGGACATGGCAATGCTTTGAAGATCTTTGAGTTTTACATATTCATTACACAAAACTAAAGTTTAAATTTAGTTTAATGTTTGTTGTGTAAACACAACACACTCCTCGGTCAACATTGCAATAGTTTAGAAGCAACGGTCGGTTTATGCTAACTTTGTCTTTAATTACGCACAATTACGTAAGTAAGTCATGAAATTTTGAAATATTTTCACACTTTTCCAAAGCTGGGCGAAGTTCTGCAAATCCCTGAAACTTGCGATTTCTTGGTCGACAGTTGAACAATTTCGACAAAGTTTTCGTTTTTTGTGCAAATTTTTCTCTCAGTCCATTCATTCGTCAGTAATTATCATTTAAAAATTTGACAGTTAAATTAGACTGCCAAAAGAAATATTTGATAGGCAGCTAAAGAACCAAACATTCACAATAAAGTTGCACCACTACAGTTTTCTTACCCCCCCCCTTTATATTCGACTTTTCAAATTCTGTATGCCGTATGTGAATGTCTCAAGAGTTAGTTTCGGAAAGTGAGAGTTATACGTCAGAAATCCAATTTTGAACTACAGAAACTGTCAATAGCTTATAAGGGTAAATGGGTTCATGGGACGACAAAGCTACAGCAGGTAATTGAGCGAAACTAATAGGCAAAATATTTCCAACCGATTACACAATGTAATCTAGGATAAAGTGTTGCTGTACCTATTGGCTATAATTAGCTAAACTCCAAGATTACAAAACAGAACATACATACGTATATATCTATCGACAAAAGCGACATATTGAATGTGCTTCCGCATTCAAATGTCATATTACAGTAGGATATCATTAAAATGTATTTCCCACTAAAGAATGAAAGGGTCCCCCGCTCAACGCGCAGACGCTCTAACCGACTGAGCCACAAGTGCTTCAGTGGAATGAACTTAAACTTGAATTCGAATCCAGTGTGTACAACTTTAAGACTTCCTTCCCTTAATAATATCAATATATCAATAATCAATAATCATAACATCAATCAATGTACAAATTTCACAGAAATTACAAGGAACAGCAGAATCTCACTAAGAGTTGATAAACTGTGAAACCGTAGCTAACGTTGAAAATGTCCCTGTAAAGGGTATAAAAGCAAATTGGCGAAACCATGGATGTCAATTTGCTTAACTGTACACGTTTGTTTTATTAAACTAACCACTAAACTTTATTTATTCAACTCAATCTATTATACTTTTAATAGATTTATTTAGTCATCCGCGCGTACCAGTACCAGAGCACATGACTATGTACCTACTCCGCACCATATACTAAATTTCTGAATTCAGACGTACCAGTATTGCCAGCCGGTCCGACCGTATTGGCGCTGGTAACGCCGCTGTTGGCGCCGACCGGATTGGCCGCGGCCGCAGCGGCCTGAACTGGACTCTGACTACTGGCCAGCGGTCTATAGGAAGCGGCCGCAGCGGCGCCCAGCGGGTCGTAGTGGCTCCGCTGCATGGCGAAGTAGCCACTGGGATCCGCGGCGGCTGCGGAGCTGGGCCCGTGCATCCCGTGCGAGGAGGTCGGGGCGTGCATGAAGCCGGACATTGATAAGCTGAAAAAATAAATAAATAAATAAATAAATAAATAAATACAAACAGTTTCGGCAAAGGGTCACCTAGACCCGGATACTGTTGATCTCTGTAAAAGGAAGAACAGTTGTGTTGCTCTTCAATGCTGACAATTTCGGTTGTAACATTCGTCAGAAATCGAAACAATTTTCAAAAGCTCGGCAAATGGAAGTGTAACACAGCATCATCCTACTAACACCTACATACTTAATCAACTGATTGCAAATGCGTTAATTAGGTTATAGCTAATTAACAAACCTGTTGTAATCAGACATCTGATGCGGCAAATAGCCCATTCCGTTGCTGGAAAATGAAGGCGGGAAGCGGGAGGGTTGCGGAGCGGATAGACCCGCAGGCGGTGAACAGAGGGTCCCCGGTTGACCCGCAAACGCGGATCCACTGGGCCCCGACGGAGAAGAACTTTGACCCCCATAATCTATTCCTTTCTTGGCGTTTCGCAGCTTCTCCTCGCGTCGCCATTTGGCCCGTCGGTTGGAAAACCAGACCTGAAATAGAGAAACAGAATAATGCATGCAATGCAAAGTGTAGGTAAGAGAAGAGTAAGCCACCAGAGGGCTTCTCTTCAGTGCATTGCGTAACGATGCTCCGACCACAATCGAATTTCGAAGCGAATTTCCCGCCGTTTTGTGGGGGGGGGGGGAGTGTTAGCTGTAAAGAGGTCCCCGTTTGGAGGGAGAGGGGGCAGACGATAGCTAATCATATTGCAGAGACCCCTTCACGTTTGGGGGGGGGGTAGAGCGATATGGTTTCATTGCATTTTCAGAATGGGTCTCCTTTTGGTGGAGGGTGGTAGCCAAATTAGGTCTCCGTTTGGAGTGGGGGGGTACCCAAAGTGGTTCCCGTTTGGAGGGGTAGGCAGAAAAGGCTCCCTGTTTGGGTGGGGGCCGTCAAGACAGGCAAAAATTCGGCGGAATCCCATTGGCTGTTGGCGACCCCCCAAACGGGGGCTCCTTTCGCCTACCCCCCCCCAACCAAACGGGGACCTCTTTTGGCTATCCCCACCAAACGGAGACCCATTCTGGAAATGCAATGAAACTATATCGTAATTATTTGCTCTACCCCCCCCCCTCCCAAACGTGGAGTGGGTCTTTGCAATCTGATTAGATGTCGTCTATCCCCTCTCCCACCAAACGGGGACCTCTTTACTGCTACCCCCCCCCCCCACAAAACGGCGGCAAACTCGCGATTGTGGGCGGAGCACCGCTGCGCAATACCAAGAAGAGGAGTCCTCTTGCAATTATATACCTAATCTTGATACAGGCATTACGGACAAGCTCTTCAAAATGAGATATGTGCTAGTACTGGGGATGATCATAGGAAGAGAACTGTTAAGATTCGGGTATCCCACGATAACGGAAACTATAAGTTTTTAGAACGGCTAATTGGGGATGGGAATTTCTTGGATGACACCTTAACTACAAGTTAACATTAGTAATTATATACAATTTCGGCAGCTTGTTTTGCAATTTAATATCCCTGCTTAGCTCTACTACTGTACTTTCAAAGAAATAGTAAACTGAGTAGTCTGTTGATGAGTGTAACAGCCAGCAGTTTATGTTCACGAATTACTTAGGTTGCTGACTGAATTAGTTTATTAGTCAGTAATAAATGATTAATAACAGCAATCCTGGAATGTCAGCTTGGATTACGGTAGACAGTAGACACCTAATAGACTAGCACTAGTAAAAACAGAAGACAACCTCGTAACATTCGAACAGGATTAGTTAGGGATAGTCATAGGAGAAATTAGGTCACTCCGAGAGATTTGCAACACGAGTGGAATTAATAATAATAATAATAATAATTATAGTAATAATAATATACCCTCTTCGATATGTATTTAAATCCTTTTAACGACTAAATCATTACCTAAGCGGTACCCCCATCCGAAATTAAATCTAATTCTGAACATAGTTTGAGGACAAATTGTAAATTTTAGTTTTGAGCAAATTGTATATAAATATATAATGTATACATTATATATATTTTTTATGTATTATTTATACATAAATATTACATATAAAATATACATACCTGAATTCTGGCTTCTTGAAGGCCAATTTTGGCAGCCAACTTTTCACGATTGAACACATCTGGATAATGAGTTCTTTCGAATTCTGAAAAAATGGGGAAAACAAAAGCATCAAACACTGCATAGAAATAGCTGTTTTAGTTTTGCTTCGAAAATATAAAAACTACGTAAGACTACTAATGTTCAAAGTCTTGATACAGACAGATCGATCATAAATGCGTTCAAATACACGTCCGCCAGACATAAATTCAATCGCCTAGGTTTCGCTTAAATTCTTTACATAAATATATATATATATATATATATATATATATATAATAATCTGGAGACCTCTTTCTAAAGCATCAAGCTGTTCCTGGGTGAAGGAGGTCCGATTTCGTTGGAGCTTCCGTTTCAGCGTCAGTCTGGAGTGTTCGTCGGCGGGGATGCCGGCGGAATCTCCGGACTTAGAATCTTCTTCTGCAACAAAAGGAAGAGAAAATTAAGAAAGCTAATTTGCCCTAAATTAAAAATTTAAATTTTCAGGTTTAAAATTTCAATATCTTATCGAGCTAAATGCAACCTCTTTGACAACAACTGTGACAGCGCAGCAGTTCGGATTCATTTTATCGAATGAATTTTGTTAATACCAAGTTTTCCATTTCAGGTAGCCGTATCAATTCTTTAAGGTAATTTTGTGAAAGCACTAACATTAGCAAACAAATTTACTCACTTCAGTTAGTTTACGACAAAATTTGAAATCAGCTGCAATGGAGCTTTTGTAACTAAATTTTAGTTTTTACAATTCTAGTTAAGCCAGTAAAATTTTGGAAAAGTGCTTTTGGCGGGCGGGCCAGGTCGACTTTTGTCAGCTTGTGTCAGAAAAACTCCGGCCTGTGCTCATCCTTATATAGTTTCTATTTTTTTTAGAAATTACAGTGGAACAACTAGTTTAACATACATTCTCCTGCTTGGAAGGATTACAACTAATTTTTTTGATGCAAACGTTTAGCAAATGTCATTTGTAGTTATTCAGAAAATATGCCTTAAATGCTCAAGAAAACCTGAAACTACTGTAAAATCAGGGATTTGCTACAAATGGTGTACTGTGACTGCAAAGAATTAAACAAAAAGCAAAAGAAACAAAAGCTGACACACAGTACTCGAAATTGTCTGCTTCGTTGGAAGCATTTTAAAAAGCTGCGAACTATGTAGGTACCAACGACCGAAAAATAAAGTCTTAAAACTGTTAAGAAAACAACGTTGTAAACAGATATCTCTGTTCATTGCTATGTAGAAGCTGTATCATGAATTGCACCAAATAGAATTACGGAAGATATGAGGAATATTAATAGATTACGAAATTGGAATCTGAGCTTGTTTAATTTTTAATTTAAAATAAACTCTTGCAACTGGTGGATGGACTGCATACCGATACCCGAAGTTTGCAATCAAGTGTTTCACAAGCTGCGGCAAAGAGTTTTGCGTATGGTAGAGCGCTACCGCTGGCAACTGCGAATTGCTTAACACTATGTTAACCGCCGAGAGACGAAGCAAAAGTCGATTTCGCAGAAAATGATTCGACAAATTGGATTTGAGAACTTCATAAAACTGATCTAATTAGACGACAAATTCTGTCACATCAACGTATTAGTTACAAAATTAGTTGCAGTGGAAAACCAGAAGTCTAACAGAAGTTGCACGGGAGAGACAAATTTGATGGTCAATAAAATACAAATTCGATTTGCACCTTAGGAGGTAATAATCAAATTTGTGTCCAAATGCGTAAATTTGTCGAATTTTACCGCTCATCAAATTAGAGCCTAAATTTATTGACAGAGTTGAAATCTGTGCACCATAAACATACATCTGATCATACAATTTTTGAGGCTTAAATTATGAAATTAAGACGGGGAAATGGAAAAATTTGCGTCTCACTGTGCTGTCGGCCGGTATTGCGAAGACAAATTACAAGCCAGCAAAATAATGCGAACTTACTATGCATCATTCTGACAACTGACTGAACTTTAAAGACACTAGACAATATATCAAAACGGGTGCTGCAAAATTAAGGCAGCCTGTTTTGCAGTTACTGGTAGTAAAGTATTACCGTACTCTGTCGAAAACTTACTTTACAGCAGCCAGAAAATCCTTTTTCGTGTTCAAGACACATATACTTAAAAGTTTGGAAACAAAAAATGTTTTGCCTTAACTTTTAGTACATAATTGCTATGGGTTCCTATGTTTAACACACTGCTATGCTGTGCATGTGTATCTTATCTTGGTTCAATTTGAGAAACGTTTTAAGAAACATTGCAGAAGATGTGCGCACAAGTTTGCGTTCTAACCTTTTACATCACAAAAGTTTAGCACCAGCGGTAGAGATACGGGGAGATAGGCTAAAAATTACTAACAAAACGTTTTTAAATAAAATTTTTCAAAAATTTATTTATGGTTCTGTTTCTAAGCTAAACTAATTTGCATATCCTCCTGACTGTACTAGGCCAAACCAGCGGTCAATTACTCTCAGCACAGGTCCAGGTGCCCCCCTTTTGTCTTTTGCTTTACACAGAGACAATTTTCTACCTTAAATGCTCTTTGCAGAAAGACAAAACACTTTAGGTTAGAAACTTGTCACAAGAAATTAATGTCACAACCGGTCCTGAGATGAGTTGACAGTTGAGTGACTGAAGAGCCAAGCACTTAGTACAGTAGGATGACTTACAGGCGCACTGCAGCCACAACAGGACACAGTAACGTGGAAAAACCCCCCTGTGCATGTTCATACAATAATTTTTGTGGAAAATTTTGCTCACCTTACACCCATCTTCGTGTAGTCATTAGGGAGAGAGAGAATTTGCTACTTATGTATTTACTAAATGTTTTAGTAAATTGTGCAAAAAAGTGTAATAGATGGTGTGTATTTTTAGGGGTGCCCGAAAAAAACTGGTCTTTCATTCCATTTCATGATATGTGGATCATACATCAACCTTTTTAACGGTTGGATTTAAATACATGGAAAACTGCTGACGATTATAAGATCAGTTCTAGTTTGTCAAATAATTCAGTTTTGTATGTTAATTTGGCCGCAGTTTGACATGGACAAATTTGCGGGTCTCTTGCGCAATTCCCCCCCCCAGCCCTAACTTTTTATTTTTTTGACCAATAACTTTGAAATTTGGTGTGGGTGCATACTAGAGGCTGATGAAATCAAAAATTAAAAAATTTTAAAGTTTTAAAAAAATCTTTAAAATTTTAAAATTTTAATTTGGTAAGGGGGGACCAAGGGGAACCAAAAAATTTTTGAAAAAAATTTTGCTGAAAACTTGCATACACGGGTTTTCTGGGGCGCTGAGCACGAATCTGAAGTCCGTTTTTCGATTCAGCTTTTCATTAGCTCAGGAAAAGCTTACATCTTAAGCTTACAACTTTAGCTTATACTGAGCTAACGAAAAGCTGTATCGAAAAACGGACTTCAGATTCGTGCTCAGCGCCCCAGAAAACGCCTGTACGCAAGTTTTCAGCAAAAGTTTTTTCAAAAAATTTTTTGGTTCCCCTTACCAAACTAAAATTTTAAAATTTTTGAAATTTTTTAAATACTTTAAAATTTTCTAATTTTTGAATTTATCAGCCTCTAGTATGCACCCACGCCAAATTTCAAAGTTATTGGTCAAAAAAATAACAAGTTAGGGCTGGGGGGGGAATTGCGCAAGAGACCCAAATTTGCTATATAAAAAGCAAAAAACGATTTTCGGTTAAGATAGACAATACTGTCTCATTTTTTAAAATACATAGTTGAGTCATAGAAAAAGGTTTTGTAACATTAAGCGCGCGTGAGCTTATTGGAACATTTTTTATCACAAACCAGCATACCATCCAGCGAAACGACAATCAATTTCGTATACGAGGAATCTATCTGTTTTAACGAATTTAGAAGCAATCTATGGTTCAACCTCAACAACACTGCGTGGTCCCATATTCAACAAAATTAAAATTCGATTGGTATACTCAGCCGTGTTCAATAGCACTCAACGGATTAAAACGGATAAAAATTAATCTCGACCCTTTCCAGGTAAGAGTTAAGGAAGGGTTTTAACGGAGTTAAAAGATTTAACTATTTAACTCTGCTCTACAACACTGGTATACTCTTAAGCGAAAAATCCTTAGTTTAAGTGCATATTTTGCCTATAAAATCGTTGTCATTTCACAAAGAATATTGCCTTAATCTTTAGCCAAGTGATCAAATCTTGGCAAAATGAAAGGACCTCTGCTACAGCTATCATTGCTATCTTAGCCGTTATCTTATCTTTACCCTTATCGGTAGGGTCAATTAGATTATTCTTCAAAGTTTCCAGCTTCACATCGGTATCTTAAGTTTATAGTTGATTTCTAATGAAAGGGGCCCTGTAAAATTGGAAAATGCCTACTTTTTCATAACTGTAGTTCTAACTTTCAGAAATGAAATAAAAATCACGAAAGTGTTGAAATGGTCAATCAATTTCAGGTTTGGCTTACAGTTAGCTATCCGCAGGCTCCCCCGCCTACATGCTGAAGCTGAAATGCAGAGGAGATATTTCAGAGACAAATGCAGACAGACTAATTCTGAAATTCTGATTGCCAAACTGAGTAGCCTCTCTAAGTCAAATTAACCTCCAGCCACGACCAAAATGGGCCTGCTACAAACTGAAAATTTTTCCTGGAAACAGGGTAAATTAGGGCACTGATATGTCTACCGTATTGTGTCTCCCAGGATTGTGGAAAGGCCCCAACGTAAATCTTCGTAAGCTGAAGCTGGAGATCTTGAAAGGCTTAAATCAGTGTGTAAGGGAAGCAGGCATAGGAAAGATTGATAAGCCTGCAATGGGAGTTCAGCTGATGGCCCTGTGGTGTAGCGGTAGCATGTCTGTTTCCGGATCAGAAGGGCGGTGGTTCGATCCCCGGCTGGGCCAATTCTTTACTTTCAATGGTGAGTGAAAAGCTGAATCTCCCTCTTCCCTTCTCTCTTCTAGGTCCTGGTTTCATGCTACCGCTACACCACAAGGCCATCAGCTGAACTCCCATTGCAGGGTTATCAATCTTTCCTATGCCTGATTCCGTTACAAGTGTAATTAACTACCCCCACTCAATGTTTGAGCCAGGATGGCGCAGTAGATAGCATATCTGCCTAAAGATTGCTCAACTCCGGTTCGATTGCCGCTCTGCAAACTTTTCTTCAACTGACTTTCTGCAGCCAAAATTCATTCTTTACAACCACTTTATCACACCACATGCTGTGTAAACTTCTTGAAATTTATTGGAGGAAATTGTTATCCAATTTTTTTCAGTAAAGCTTTATCTTTGCCCTAAATGCTCGTTGTTATAGATATAAATTATAAAATAAAGTTTGGAACGATGCTGCAGTTGCTAACCCATATACTAATGATTTACGTTTTATTAAACAAAGTTAATCTAAAATCCTTTTATCAACAGCCGTATATAATTTGGAGTTATGTAGAAAAGAAAGCTGCACACCACCAAGAGCCCGAAAAATTCTAATTGCTAGTCTTGACACAAACTTAACCGTCAGGTACAATATTAGAGTTAGAAACTCCGGTCACCTGAGAGGCTACCTTTCTTTGGTTCCGCTGGAGTGGCCGGAAAGGGGTAGGGCAGTGGGGGTATGACTGAGTGGGGCGGGGCCATGGGATGGTTGTACCAGGCGCCCCAGGGTGCATACTGAGTGGTACACATTCGGAGTTTGGCACACTCCGCATACTCCGCGGCCTGGGCCTGTTGCTCCTTCTGGGAGGCCAAATTCCGCAGAACACGGTTGATGGAAGAGACCTGAAACAGGAATGAAAAACTCCCAAACTGAATGAAAATACTATAAAGTATAAATTAAGTTAAGATTACCCTACATGAGACAACAAGAAAAAAGGAGGATGAAAACAAAATCGTGGTGCTACTGTAAACAAAGGGATGAAAAACAAAACCAGGTAATAATAAATTGAACTAAAATTAAACGATGGAATTGAATTCTTTGCTGGACGGTTGATCTGGCTTTGACACAGTTAATATTTAATTCGGTCGTTTTTGACCGCATGGTTAACAGAGGTACATTGTACAGAATACAGAGTACAGGTACAGAGGTACATGTAACGTTCATTTCTTCTAACCGACAGGGTTAAAACAAATTTCGTTAAACGTAACTGTATGTTAAGAAGAAGTTATTCAGAAGTTGGTGCAAGAAAGAAGATTTGCAGCAGCTTCTGCAGAAATCAAAACTTGGAAATCTTAGCATTTCAAGATTTCTAAAATGCTAAGATTTTCACCCTTTCGGGATCTTTGAGTTTAAAGTGGATCCTCTGAAGTACCTAAATCTGTTTCAATTCAAGCTGCTGAATATCATACATTTGCAGGATTTTCAATTGGATCAATTGAACTTTATCCTCCCCAGAACCCCAATTAAACTTTATTCCCCCCAGAATTAAAACCTGCCTAAAAGGACTAATTCAGTGTCAGATTGTGTTTTATTGAAAATGGTATTATTGTTACAAAATTTAACTTAATATACATACGTACTATATTCTAAATTATTTTGTTAGCTCAGTATAAGCTAAAGTTGTAAGCTTAAAATGCAACCCCTATAAGCAAGTTTTCAGCACAATCAAGGACAAAAAACTGGATCTTTTCAGAAAAGCCCCCCAGGCCCACATTCCGCAAAACTTGACCAAATAGCTGAAATTTGGTATTGGTATGTTTAAGACCACGCTGATTTCAAATATCGCAAAAAATTTTATTTCGCGAAATTCGATTTTTTTCGATTCGTAAGAGGGAACCAAGGGAAACAGGAAACTTTTATGTCTCCGATTTTGCTGAAAAGTTGTATGTGGGGGTTTTCGGGGTCGCAGAACACGAGTCTGCAGTTTTTCGATACAGCTTTTCCTAAGAACACTAAGAACAGTACTAACTTACATCTTAAGCTTACAGCTTTAGCTCATGCGGAGCTAACGAAAAGCTAAATAAAAAATGGACTTCAGATTGGTGTTCTGCGGCCCCGAAAACCCCTATATACATCTTTTCAGCAGTTATTTTACTGACCCCAGTTGAACTTTATCCCCCCCCAAACTAGTTGGGAGGGATAAAGTTCGCTTGATCCCTGTATCCTTCCAATTTGATTAGCTGTCCTCCGAATGCCAGATTATGTTGTTGATACCGTAGCGTCAACTTCACATTAAGGTTTATTACATGTTTACGGATGAAGTGGCTTAGTGTGTAACAATTCCTCAAAATTCACACACACTGTTATTGTAAAGTGAAAGTAATTTTCCTCTTACAATCAGTCTGAAATAACTTTCTCACATTTCATTCTGTTAGAATTTCAGCGACAGCCTTAAAAATACAAGAGTGTCTCCAATAGGTCGGTTACGGTAGCGACAGTAAATAAGTAGCAATTTTGGGTCTCTGTTAATTGTTCCCCACTGACTGACAAATATATCAGTGTGCGACTATTGGAACTAATTGCTAGGTGGGTCTTAAATTATCCCAAACCGCCCAAATGTGTCACCTTTTTGATGTTGCCTCCCTCCCTCCACCTTAGAGCGTTAATGCCATAGGATGGGGAAGATTTTGGTCTCCCCAGCCTTACTTCCGTTTTACTCATATTAACATTTTCAAGCTTGTCTTAAACTATACCGACAGGGTAATTATCGCATAATGTACAGAAATTTCAATTTTAAATAACAAAACTGTTTTAATCAGAATGCAGTGAAATTTCTTGCTTTTCTTCTCCAAACCAGCCGATTTTATGCAAATTTCAGAAATTGCATAACCCAGTCCACTTAACGTTAAGATGTAAAATATTGAAAACACAAGAATAAAGGAAAAACACGACATCACACGACCTCAGGCCGAAAACTTACACTTTCAAAGAAATCATGTGGCATCAACATAATTATCACAAAGTCTTCAGAAGGTTAAGAGAAAGTTAAAAATTTTAAAAAGCTCGAATCTTTAGTAGAACAGCACCGTAAAATCGAATCGAAAGTTTGGAGAAGTCACCAATACACTGCTTCTGACAGCTCAAACTTTCTGAGTGGGGGTTGAGACTTGTAGTCGGGGAAACCCAGTGAGGTCGAAATAAGCTTTAGTGACACTTAATGTTAACTCTTTTAGCATGTATAGTCTCTTATATCAGTGCTTTGCTCAAGCCTAAGCCAAATGATAGAAGCACTTTTAATTACAAAAGCCTAATCAGGCGAAAATTAACACGACCTGACTGTGCACATGTGTGCAGTCAGGGACTAGCTTATACTTATATATAGTTGTGTTCACCAGATGAAGAATATGGATAATCTAGTTAAGGATTTAGTCAACCATTAGATATAAGTTAGCATTAGTCATGACGATTAAGCTAATAATCACTGCGCGAAGGTTAGTTCGGTGTTGTTTCAATTGTACAGCAAAGACTGATTATGTTTGAAAATCGATTTTTGTTTGCTTCAGCCGAAAGCAAGCAAGCAAGATGAGTGCATCTATCATGTTAAATCCGTTTTACTTTGCTGCGTAGGATTTTTACCAAGCAGGTACAAACTAAACCATAAGGATCTTTTGCGGAAGAGTTAAGCGGAGTGAAAAGAGTTAAATTTATAATTCGATCATTCAACCTACTCATGAAAGTGTTAAAAAAGGTGCAGACAAGCTTGAACGAAGTTAACGAGTGCGGTAATTTCATTTCTTTCAAGAAAAGATTCCAAGGAAAATTTTAATTTCAAAACAGCTTGTCTTCATAGTCGTGAAATCACCAAAAATGCGTCCACGAACACATAAGCTGGCGTTTTAGCTTAAGCCCGGTTCATTCCTATTTTCCGGTTGTCAGTTTGTCCGTTTGTCTGTTTTACTGTACACACAGATCCGTTCATACCTAGCTTTCCGTTTGTCCGTTTCCGTTTGTCCGCTTGTCCGTTTGTCTGGTTTATTTTTATGATTTGATTCATACTTGTTGCTAACGGACAACCGGAAAAGTAGAGCAGTGTTGAAGTCTAAACGGACAGCCCTTACGGACTAACTGACAAACGGACAAACGGAAAACTATGAATCAACAACTCAAACGGACATACGGACAAACGGAAAATGGACAAACGGAAAGTTATGAACCAGTTTGTAAGCGGACAAACGGACAACCAGAAACGGACAAAGGTATGAACCGGGCTTTACTTGTAGTTTCTGTTCAAGCATACAAAAATGCGCGTCTACTTGCAGCTGCAACTATGAAATCAGCATCATAATTACAGTGGGGAAACAAGAAGGAAACATCTGGTCAAAACAGTATGATTTGGCCTTACACTTGGAATATTTTCGTTGTTGCAAACACTATCGGACAGCAGTCGGTCTCGAATTTCCCAGGCGAAAATTGAGGGACACTCCCGCTTGTACTGGGCAATTCGGTCCACAACTTTCCCGGTGGCGACTCGCGGCTTGCTCCCACCGATGGCGCGCGGTCTAATCGAGCCCGTTTCATAGTATCGACAGAGGATCTTGCTCACGCAGCCGTTGGATACCTGAAATACAAGCAAACCAGTTGACAACAACTGATATCAGCTGCAAGCAAAACAGATCAGAAATAGCCGTAATTGGACAGGCTGCAAACCTTTGTATATCGTTCCAGTTTCACCAGTGAGTAGTCCGACTTGGCAAACGAAACTGCTAGCAGAGAGCAAAACCTTAAATATAGTAAATTTTGGGTATGCATAAAACACAGACCCGGCTCCGGCCTCGGTCCAGGCCTGGATGGACGGGCCCGGCCCCACATAACACAACCCCATAAAAAGATAATGTTATTGGCAGAGGAAACTAAATAGAACAAATTCAGAACCTGATTATCTAAATAAACTAAATTGCTTAAATGTTTAATCTTAGAGTTTGAAAAAATTGTTAGGCTTAACAACATTTTATTTTAAACAGCTTTTCTATTTTTTGAATCTTGCTAAACCTACAAATGGCAATAGTTTAGAACAGTTACATGTTCGGTTTTTGTATATATCTATTAACAAACATACTGCCTGAAATACTAGACATTTCTAATTTAAAAAGACAACATTTAAGACAAGAATTGAAATGCCAGTTATGAAATGTTTTCAATGCAGCCATATTTCATAACGTTGCTTTTTTTCTCCAGAAATAAGCTGTTAAACTTACACACTTTTCTGGTGGATGGATTTGCTTTGATATGATGATATATGATGTAAATAATGATCATAAATGTATGTCTATCATCATCTATCATAAATGATCATAAATCAGATGATCATAAATATGATGATTTTTACTATTTTAAGTATTATATTTTTATTAAACAAATACTATCTAATTTCAAATATATATAAAAGATTTAATGCTTCTAATGCAAAAAAAATTAAATAAAAGTTTTTTAAGTCTAACTAATTTTTTCAAACTCTAAGCAATTTAATTTTTTAAATTAGGAGGTGCTGAATTAGTTATATACAGTTCTCTCTGGTAAAAACTTGATTTTTTGTGGGACAGTGTTTCACGCATCAGAACCAGGATACGGACCGGGTCAGTCCCAAAAGGAAAACGCACACATCTTCGATTTGTTGTACAGTACTTAAGGAGTATAGGATTACAGGCTCGTTGAGTTTAACACGAACAAAACGATACGATCCGATGCGGGTGGTTGGGGGGTCACCGCAAACATGAGTCCTTCCACCTACGAGAAGGGTCGCCCCGCCCCAAACAGTTTTTTTTCGGTTTCCTATCCAAAACACGGGCTGTACCCGTTTTCGTGGCTCTCGAATCCGGTGGGTACCTTGAGAAGACGGGAGATATCGCATGGCCGAATTCCGTTGTGAGCAAGTTCGATGATCTTCTGTCGGATGTTGTCTGGGAGCGGTCGTCCGTTCACAAATTGGCCTCCAAGCTGGTTTACACCCGTATGCCCTGAAATAAAGTAATACAAAAATCAAAATAAAACAAAACTTACAATATATAATGTACCCTAGGACCGACATTATTAACATAATGCTTAAACCCAGACCAACTCAGTTGTCACTTAAAAAAGGGCCAACAAAAATATTGATTTCAATGATCGTAGCAATGTATTCTTTTGTACATCATAGAGCGGCATTAACAATGTTTCACATGCATATGTTCGAGCTGATAATTTAAGAAAACGCATCATCTGAAAATGTTATTTTTTAAAAACTTATTTATGAAAATTACAATTTTCTGTCTTAGCGTAAACTAAAACTATGATACTTTCAGGCCAAGTAAAAGCTGAAATTATTTCAGATTCAGATCTATTTCCTTCCGAATTTCAGTTCCAGTTTCCGGCGGTAAATCAAAATAATTTCAGCTTCAGTTTCAGTTTTAGTTTCAGTCGTCGAATTTTAGCATTTACGGTTTCAGTTTCAGATTCAGGTGCTGAAACTGAAATATGTGTTGACTGAAAATATTTTCAATTTCAGTTTCAGGTGCAGTACCTGCTGAAATTTAGTATAAGCCCCCGAAAAGTTGATATGTTAACGAAAGTTGATGATCGGTCTTTTCTTGCATCGCAAGAAGGTAAGGTCATCGCAAGTTGTTACAGATGGACAAATTTTGGATCAATTGAACTTTACCCCCCCCCAGCCTGCCTAAAAAGACTAATTCTGTGTCAGATTGTGTTTTATTATTGTGTTATTCATTCAGTGTATGGGTATGTATCGTTTCGATCACGCTGAGTTTAAATATCGCAGAGATTTTTAATTTTTCGAAATTCGATTTTTTTTCGATTCGTAAGGGAGAACCAAAGGAAACCGAAAACTTTTATGTCTTCGATTTTACTGAAAAGTTGTATATGGGGGTTTCGGGGTCGTAGAACACGAGTCTAAAATCTGTTTTTCGATTCAACTTTTCGTTAGATCAGTATAAGCTTACATCTTAAGCTTACAACTTTAGCCCGAAAACCCCTATATACATCCTTTCAGCGCTTATATTGATTACTGACCCCCAATTGCACTTTATCTAGGGTTGTGCCGCTAACAAATTTCTCGGGCCGGGCTCGGGCTCGGGCCGTACTGATTTCTCGGTTCGGGCTCGGTTCGGGCTCGGGCCAGCCCGAGCCCGGCCCGAAGCCCGAGTCAAGGCCCGAGCGGCCCGAACCGATTCACGGCCCGAACAGCCCGACCAGCCCGAGCGGCCCTAACCGAATCACGGCCCGAACGGCCCGAGCAGCCCGAATTGCTTCAGAACTTGGAAAAAGTACTCACCTTATTTGTTAATTAAAATAAGTTAAAAATTTGAAAAATAAAAGAAGCTATTTTAAGTATGTACAAATATACTTACATATTCAGAAATATAAATATATATACCGTAAACATAAGTATATTTCGAAAATCTAAAGTTTTATATCTGAATTTGAATATTTGAATAATATTTCAAGTATTTATATTATTTTTAAACTATTTAAAGAACGCGATGTTTTCTTTTTTTCAAAATTAGTAGTCTTCCTTTGTATTAAACAAATAGCAACAAGCAAAGTGGCATGAACGGGTTGCCGCTGCATTTTTCCTCTTATAAACAAGATAAGTCAATTATCCTACAATTTTACTCCTTGTCCCTATCACAACTTTTTATATACTCAAAGAGATCTTTCGATTGATACCCATATTGTCGTTTTCCATAAC
Organism: Trissonchulus latispiculum; assembly: GCA_030248195.1. Lineage (NCBI taxonomy): Eukaryota > Metazoa > Nematoda > Enoplea > Enoplida > Ironidae > Trissonchulus > Trissonchulus latispiculum. The sequence goes on along the minus strand of JASAND010009258.1, from coordinate 40,793 downwards.
TTTTGATTTTGACCCGTTTTGGCCGGCTTTGGCCATATTTGACCCCTTTGAGGCCACGTAACTCATTTTCTGTACATTTTGGTGCTTTGGCCCTATTACAACATTTTATCTACGCAACGAGAGCTTTCGAATGACACCGATATGAGCCCGATCCGAGAAATTTCAATTTTAAGCCATTTTGGCCGTTTTTGGCCATTTTTTGACCATTTTTCGCCTCATAACTCAACATGAGTGCATTTTCAGGCCTTGACCCAATTACAACTTTTTCATTACTCGTCGAGAGCTTTCGAATGATACCAAAATTAGCTCATTTGGACAACTTTTTTATTTTACTCATTTTTACTCACGAGGCTGCTCCGGGAGCACCTCTGCTCCCCCGGGGCTCCCCGCGCTTCCGGGAGCAGTTCAAGTCAAGACCTTCAAAATGAGGTATCAACCACCTCTCTACCCCTTTCCAATCTCGAGATAGAGGGGGGGGACAAGAATCCGGAGAAGAAATAATAAATAATAATAAATCCTACCGGCATCAACGGGTTGTCGCGCATTTTTCTCTTATTCCTCTGTGCTTATATTGGCTCGGGCTCAAACTCAGTTTTGGAACATTTTCAGACTTTGGCTCTATCACAACTTTTCTACTATCCCTACTCGCTGAGATCTTTCGAATAAGTACCATATTGACAACTTTTAGGACAATTTTTAAAATTCCAGTTTTTCCGGGAATTCCCGGATTTTCAGTTTTTCGGCTGTAATTTTCGCTGGACGCATTTCCGGAAAATGTCGCAAGAAGGAAAGTTGCTCAGCTCGACGAGTTCTTTCATTTGAGTACCATATTGACCACTTTCCGAAAAATTTTTCAAAATCCGGAATTTTCCGGGCCTAATATCTCGAAATCCGTGAATTTTCCGGGAATTTCAATTTCAGATTCGAAATCAGCACCACCGACTTACCCTATGACCAACTTTTAAGCAAAATCCGAGACAAAAAATTTTTAAGTCCAAAATCCGGGTTTTCGTGAATTCCCGGATTTTCAGTTTTCGGCTATAACTTTCGCTAGACGCATTTCCGGAAAATGTCGCAAGAACGAAAGTTGCTCAGCTCGGCGAGCTCTTTCATTTGAGTACCATATTGACCACTTTTGAAGTAATTTTTCAAAATCCGGAATTTTCCGGGTCGAATATCTCGAAATCCGGAAATTTCCCGGAAATTTCGATTTCAGTTTCGAAATCAGCGTTGTCGACTTACCCTATGACCAACTTTTAAGCAAAATCGGAGACAAAAAATTTTTACGTTTCCCTTGGTCCCCCCTTACGATTTTTAAAATTCCGGGATTCGCCATTCCCGGAATCCGGGAGATATCGGGATGCCCTTACAAACGGGAGCACTTCAGGTCACCCTACAACTATGGTGAGAATTTCAGCCCGATCGGTCCAGCCAATCTCGAGAAAAAGGGGGGGGACACAAATGTTGACCGGAATAATAAATAAATAAATAAATAAATAAAGAAACTTAGCCATATCAAAGGGTTGTCTTTTTTTTAAAAAAAATGCGACAACCCAATAAATAACGGACATACCCAAGTTAAAGGGTTGCCTTTTTGTTGAAAAAGCGGCAACCCAATAAGCAGAAATCAAATGCTAGCTACTGATACCTGTAGTCGCACAAAAAAGCATGAATAAGATGAAGTTCTAACTCGCAATAGCTTAGATGTATCCTGTGTAGTGCGTATTTCTGCCAGAATCAACCCTAATACTTTGAGCTGATAGAATGGCCCGAACTGCCCGAGCAGCCCGAGCGGCCCGACTCGGTTCGGGCCTGTGGACCTGCTCGGTTCGGGCTCGGTTCGGGCCGCAAGAATTATTTCTCGGGCCGGGCCGGCCCGGGGCCGGCCCGAGCCCGAACCGAGCCCGAGGCCCGATTCACGGCCCGAGCACAACCCTAACTTTATCCCCCCAAACGAGTTTGATTGATCCCAAATTTTTGCCCAAAGCTGTACCTAGATTTACTTTCTAACGTTGTCTTAATGTTGTTTTGCTTAAGCAGTATGTGTTGTATTCGTATGTAACGGACTATCCACTGTCATCGTTGCACGACAATAAATCTTATGTAAAATTATTTTTTTGGGTTATTCCTTGCGATTCAAACGAAATTTCTTGAAACTTGGAAAATTGAACTCAGCATGTTGAGCTTTTCTTAAAGTATTCTTCATGCAACCAGAACCCGAATTTCGAAGAACCTTTTTATTAAGGAAAACTTAGGTGATCGTTTCTTGCTACAGGATTTGTTATAGTGGAACAATTTTAACCCAGGCATACAGTTGTAGCTAAATTAAAGGCTTTGGTGCTATTGTTGTTGGCTTGCTACTGTAATTGAAATTTGCTGACAACAAGATGTCACAAAATAACTGTTATGTTAATGGTCCCTCGATTAAAAGTTGACAATGTTGGCCATATTGTAAGACTTCATACAATTCCTCTAAATAGCCCTAATAATGTAATCCTTTGTCACATGAAAATTCACTGATTTATGTTAAGGGCCTGTCAAAGTCAACAAAACACTGTCCAAAATTTATGATCTACACTATCCATTACAACCATCATTTTGACACCAATAAAAGCTGAAAGGGTTTCGGTTTTGTGTAAAAGATTTTTCTAAAATCCCGTCCCATATGTTCCAAGGGGGAAACCTTATGGCGCCTGAAATTTTGTCAAAGTCTAAAATAGGCACAACTCCCGCTGAGCGTCGGCCACTTGGCTTTGACATTTATCCAAGTCTTAAGATAAAGGATTTGACTGTGAAGAGAAAGTTGAAATCTGTTTCAAGTGGTATTAATTTAATCAGAAGACGAAATAATTATAATGATAATTGTCTGCATGATAATTTATCGCTCTCTGTATAGGGGCGCCGAACTACAAGCCTCCAAAAAGACTACACTTTATTGTGTCCTATTATAACTTAAACCTTTTGAAGTTTTCGAAGGGTTTTATAATTTAAAACTAGGATCAGAATAAATTGATAGTATCAAAGACACTTTAAAGGCATATTTCAGGAGATTTGAATGGCTGACTTAAAATTCGACCCGAAAAGTGCTGCATTTCATGCAGTCTATAGTTTGTTGCAGTAAAATTTGATTTTGTCAAAAATCCGTAAAAAATCATCATTCTGAACGATTTCAGTTAAACTATGTTAAATTAATTGATGTATAGTTTAAGTCTTAACAACTAAACTATACAGCAAGCATCAAGATAGCGTTAAAATCGGCATATTACGGTTTTCCATCGCAGTACAGCTTAAACTTCGACTGCGTGTTATTGCACAAATTACAAATTCAGCCACATCCTGATTGTTGACTTGTTTCAGTGTTTAAGTTCTTGAGCTCGAGTCAGACTGAAAGGTATATGTATTAAAACTAAACCACCTTTATGTTCAAATGAAATGAATAATTTACAAGCTTAAAATTCTGTCAGCGTGGGAGCACCTTACTTGTTGCGTGGAATCATCACTGAAACAACTTTAAGTTGCATACGAGTTAAATTTCAAATGCCAGCCTAGAGAATTCTGTTTTCCTTATGAATGAAGAATCGTAGCTATGTAGAGTAGGTAACTCCCAAAATCTCGTTTTACGTACTTATCGTAGGCACAACTTGTTGAAGATCACAGTTTTTCAACCCACAAAGGTTAGAACCATATGACTCGATTTCAAAGTTTCATCCAAAAATTTAAGAGTGACAAAATCTCAAAACCGCACCGCGGGTTTCACTGAGTGAACTGATTTTACCATAATCCCAATTCCGATTTGACCTTTTTAACCTCTGACTATTGTTATTGACTCTTCTGCTTTGCGTCTGTCGCTTTCCGCTTCAAGAAATCGCACAGAGTCGGCTAATTTCTTTAGTTCAAAAAGTGTTCAACAATTTCGCCATAACGCACCACTGAAGAAAGTCCATGTTAGGTCTGTCTCTTTATGTAATTAATCCCCCATTAATTAAAATATTAACCCCTTTCTTTCCCTGAACTATTGAACTACTGATGACGCAGGGGTTGAAATCAGCCACCCGAAAAAGTAGATGGTACAAAAGTTGCCGCCAAATTAGTCCTGTAACTAATTAGAGGTTAATTTGTAGAGTCGGGCCCAGTAGGAATTTCCTGAATAATAATAGTAGTAATAATCCTTTTGTGAGGACAGTTTCTTTCTTAGAGAAAGCTAAATTTCTTTTTTCAGATCCTGCAAAAGATGGGAAATTGAAGCTTTCAAAAAACAAAAAGATATTATAAAATCAGAATTAGAATGTGATTAAAATTACGACTTCAATATTAAAATTCGAAAATGTGAATGTAAAAATTCAAAAATGCACAAGCGATTTTTAGTGACAGGAAATTGGAGCTTTCCAAAAAGAAAAAGTTATACAAATATTGTGTAATCAGAACTGAGAATTGGATTAAAAAGCTGTAAACTTGGAACTTGAAAATGAAACAGTTGCACTGAATCTGGATCTCCGAATCTTTATTAATGCACTTGCCTGCTATGAACACAAGTAAAGTTTGCGTATATGTATTTAAAATTTATTGCAAAATCCAAACCAGACTTGTTGTGCTACATAGCTTCCTGATCAAATTAGTTACTTATTTCGGAAATTGCACAAATTTTAAGTTTTACACTAATATAATCATCTACCGTCGGTAAAGGACACAAAACTACCGTAACCCAATCTGTCGGCTTCTGTACACTGCCTAAAGCAGGTGTGATTACAATAAAGGTGATACCTAAATATTAATTCATGTGCAAATTTGCAATCCCCCAAAAACAATGACTTTCCGCCCCCCAGGGGGTGTCCTCCCTGGAGATTTAGGATATCGCCCCTTTTTAACCGGCTCTAGCGCACAGGGGCTCATTGGGGCTGAAATCAATTCGATTACGTCCCCTCGGCTTTTTTTCGATAAATCTCAGTTCCCTAAGATGTTAAGTTGGGCGAAAATTTTGACCTTAACACTCGCCATCTGCTAGAGCCTAAAACTAGGTATAGGGTATATATAAGGGGAACTGAAAGCAGTCAGGCGGCACCAATCGGTCCCCAGAAATCCACTTTTTCCTCCCCCATTGCAAACTAATGCTGTCCTATTTGAGGTGGGAGGGATAAATTAATTATCAGCTCTTGATTGGAGCTATAATCCTTTATGGATAGCCTGTCTTCTACCGTAATCCTTGCTAGCAGTAACTTACGCTATAGTACACAGATTAGTGAACGGCTACGACAGTTCTATAGTTTATGATCAAATCGTAGTGATCTAATCTGACAGTGCACGAACCACTGAGCAATCTTATAAAGTTTGTAGTACTACAAAGTTTAATTGAGCGGATCTAATGGCTTACATACGCCAGTAAGATTAGTGATCTAATGTAGACTGCCCAGATACTAAGTTTAGGACAGTTACGCAGAGCTAGCTATTGGCTAATGCAAACTTGATGTTTTGTTTTGCACATTAGTGCCTGCCGTACCCGTACGTACCAACTTTACAAGAGATCAAACAGTTTCACATTTCGACTACGGTGAAAGCAAACCGGGAGAAAAATCACCCACGATCGTAAACTGGGTAAACAGGTAATTTAGATAAATTAAAACAAAGATTGATAATATATTGTTTTAGCAACAACAGAGCGTGGGACAAGCTAAATACAGTTGCCGAAAATTATCAAATTTGAATTTAATATAATTCGAGTTTAGGAGTAAATTTTAGCACCTATACCTAATTATGCCGATTAAGGTATTCCCCACCTAAATAATGCTGCATATGGTCAATCCTTCATAGGTTAAAAAATTTCAGTTCACAAGTTTGCTACAATCGATACTTCCGAACCACGTTTTGTTAATTATTACAGGGTTAATTTCAATTTATGCCAAATTTCAATAATTTTACAGCTTCCACAAATACGCTAATTTAAACAGTTTTTAAAATATTAAATATGAATTTGAAAACATGTCAGTAGTTTTCTACTTTCCATAACCCTTCCATATTTTTCTTTTTCACGAAAATACATTAGTGGAATTTAACCCCCTGGTCTCTTTCCTAAAAAGTCCCTAAGTTTTCAGACTTCTCATGACTTTATTGACGAGCAGGTCTTACGCAAAATTAGGCTTAACATTTTTATCGGTAATGCTAGCTTTCCTATGTTGAATAAATATTATTATTGTCATCATAACACTCATTCACTCGTACTCTTATCACACGGAACATAGTGTCCTTGTAATATGGACAATAGAAAAAGAAGCAAATTTGTGTGGGAAGTTAAGAGTTAAAGTTTTCCGACAGCCGACACCGACAAAACGCTCCCTCCAAATTCCCACCCCCAACAGTTTGAAAAACAAATTTTGGGGATGGAAATTTTCTCAATTTCTCAAAATTTCATACTTTCTCTTGTTGATAATTCGATAATTGTTGAGTGTGTTTTCCTATTGTAGAAAATCTCATTGTAGTCAGATCAGAATTTGAAAGGAGATAGGGGCCCTTTGAAGATTCCTGGAGCCGATCTTGAACATGAAAAATAGAAAATTGAAAATGAAAATTAAACTCAATTTATTTTTGCAACACGTACCTCCTGATTTACGCAAAATTTGACAACTGCTTCATTATGAGTCATTTGTTCATAATAATTATCAGTTTTTCACTTTTTTAAGAAATGTTTACAGTTAAAATAGAACGACAACTCATAATTCAACACATATAAAATTCGCTAACTTCAACACCTTATATATTTTTTTAAACTTAGCACAAGCAGCACTGGAATTTTAGTTAAAACCAACCAAAGTGATTATTTTTGTACAAAACTTGTCCGTTTTGCAGCGCATAAGGTATAGCAGTAACAATATATACCATTTACAGCATCTGAAGCAGCAATTTTTTCCAATTTTTCGATCATCGAATTTTAAGCATTTTAGTGTTTTAATCTCAATGACAGCCCATTCTAATATCTATTTGTTCAAAGCTCTAGCCACCGTACCAAACTACATCGTCCAAATCTCATAACAAGTTGCCCATTAGAAAACTTAGACATCCCGGCTTTTGGGAACAGAGGTGTTCGTGCTCAACCCCAGATGCACAACCATAGAGTGTCACCTCGAATGATGACTACATCCGTGGAAGGAGGACCAGCCATTCAAGACTTTTCGCCCTACACGGACTCCTGTTTGCCTTCCCACAGCAGTGGTAGCCGACCTATCAAGGATAGACTGCTGGGTTAGCTCAGGCTGTAAGGGAAGCAGGCATAGGAAAGATTGATAAGCCTGCAATGGGAGTTCAGCTGATGGCCCTGTGGTGTAGCGGTAGCATATCTGTTTCCGGATCAGAAGGGCCGTGGTTCGATCCCCGGCTGGGCCAATTTTTTACTTTCAATGGTGAGTGAAAAAGCTGAACCTCCCTCTTCCCTTCTCTCTTCTAGGTCCTGGTTTCGTGGGTACGAGGGTGCCTGACGCCTCCAGTCCATACGTGTGCTTGGGGGGGGGTTTGGGGGGGGGGGGTTTCACCCTCCCCTCAGACCTGAGCTCACCCCCCCCCCAGAGGGGTCCCTCACCCCCCCAGAATCCGGATTTTTCCGGTAAAAAACCGGAAAAATCCGGTTTCCTTCACCCCCCCCCAGAACTTCCCCTCCTGCACATGTCTGCTCCAGTCTTGGGCTTGTCCTTGGTTTCTTCCTGATCCGCCAGCCCTGGTAGAAGCGCTACAAGGCTCACGGCCATCTGACATGTGCTTGGTCCCTTGCTCAAGGGGATTACTGAAAGCCTTGTGGCAGCGGGGATTCGGTCCTCTAATCATCGGACCCGAAGCCGACGCATTAAGCACTCGGCTGCCACGAACTGAGGCCAGGCCCTAATCTATCCCTGACTCTCACTTTCTAATCTTTCTTCCTAAGAACATTAGGATTAAGTTTTATGCAGCCAGCTAAGATTAACCGTTGGCCGCAAGGCCGATATCGAAACATCGATAAGCTAAATTTTAGGTATTTGTGCGAATTTCATAAAGCACTCAGTCACGTATTAGCCATTTTGAAGAAAACAGGTTGAACCCGACTTTAGCCGATTTGTAGTCAAAATCTTAATCGCTTAGCGAGACCAGCGACCAATTTCGCGAAAGAACTTACAGATTTCCCAGTGAAAATGAACCAACCTGAGTAGCAATACAGAATCCACAACTTGCAATCTTTTATTAAAATGACCCCACTTATTACGCTGATTTCAATCTTTCAGAGTTCACTCAAATAGCTAGTATTTATCTCACCCACCTACTTCAAGGAAACTTAACTTAGTCCATACACTCTCTTTAGTCTACCCTAAGCCAAGTCCTTACTAGCCCAGAGCTTCACTCCCAGGCTTCGACCTATCCGAACCAGAGTAGTAAGCCTACCATCAACCTGTGACGATTCAACTCAAACTGACAGACAGTTTACAATTTACCTAGGCCTAGAGTAACTCTGTTCTATTCAATGTTGCTCCGTCTTTTGTCCGAGTCAAAACGGGGATTTCAGAAACGTCATCGAATCCTATCAAGATGAATAGAAATCTTTGACTCTCAGTTTCAACCAGATCCCAAGAACTCATCTTCTGCTTTCAGAAATTGACCTCAAGAGACCAGGAGGCTAACTGGTCATTTAATAAATAATAAATATTAATAACAGGATCCTACTCTAGTCCTTTAGGGAAATCAAAACCTTTATCTTAAGTGCCGCACAGAAACACACTTCATTGTGACAGAAATTTCAGCCCCCTCCAAATCTCTGATAGAAATATGAGATGAAAATTGCTGTACAATTTAGAAATGATTCAAAAAGTTTCCAAAACCAACTTTATGACAGGTTCATGAAATTTTAATCAGTCCGAAAATTTATGTGGATAGTTTAGGGTGAAATTATGTAGGAGCTTGTATGCTGGAATCAGTAAACACTGTGAATGTTTTAGTGTTGTTCTATGTGGTATGTATATTTTGGAAATTTAGACAGCATGGGTCTAATGCAGCTTGTCGAAGCAATATAGCAATATTTCGAATACTTTAGTCAACTTTCCTACATACACTTCTAAAATCATAGTACATACAACTTTCATTCTAGCTGGCAATATAAGTAATTACTACATATAACTGTAAAGCAGAAGTTCACTTTTTGTGAATTATAGCATCTGCAGATCAATTGTCTTAAAAGTTACAGTCAGTCGGATAATAAATTTAAACTTAGATTAAGTTAATCTAAATTAAAAAGATAAAAATTTACCTTTGTGAGGCATCGTGGCGTCGGCAAGCGTCGGAAGCTCCAGCGCGTCGAATTAGCGGGGCCTGACGACCAGATGACACTAAAACAAAAAATAAAAATTAATAATAGAACTTAGGTTAAGTTGATTTGTTAATTTACTAAAGAGCTCATACAAGCTGATTACGACTCTAATAACGATTAATTAACGCTTACAAACAATTAAGTTCTGACTTACTGACCAAAAGAAGTATTCAAATTACACTTACTTTTACAGTAAAACGTTATGGGAGTAGTACACTAATTAAGTAGAAATATGCAATGGCTTATCTAAATTATATACAACTTCGATTTCCTAATTGCAATTCAGATGTGTTTGGTGTAAGTTACATGGCTGTCAGACTGTTTTTGATATAGACTTCAAAATTTGGTGATCAAAACCACGTTTAAACTAATTTGCATATTTGATTAAAAGGATCAGCAACGGTAAAGCTGCCAAGGAAAGGACGCATTCTGAACCGAAATGTGTTACAAAGGCACTGTTCTGTAAGCAAACTAGGATCAGAAAAGATGGAAAGAAGCCTGTCTTTAGCTCAGGCGCATTTGGCTGTAACTAAGCCAAATTCAGGGAAGCAAAAAAATTTTCCCATTTAGTTAACACTTGATTTAAAATTTACTGCATAGCTTCTCCTTGGAACGAACACACACACAGAGACACACGCAGACGGTATTTTCCCATAACCCGTGAAACCCCTAAATTACATGAAAAGAGGGGGGAAGAATATAACTCACATGCTAATTTGGATATAGACCGGCCAGTTGAGGCAGAAAACCGATTCAGGCTTCAACTTTTAACTACAAAGTCTCCTTTCAAAGGCAGCCTCCTGAAATGATTAGATCAACTCTCACTCCCCTAAGCCGAGGAACGAACTCCCAGTTAGAAACGTCCAAGATAAGCCTAACTCCCCCTTCTTGCTGCGTAGTTCGCCCAATCACGGGAGAGTTAGACCGGCAACAGCCAATCAAAATTGAGTCAAACCTTTAAAAGCCAATCAGTGCCTGAGTCTCACTCACTCAACATGTCAACATGTATATGTGTGTATATGGACGTACCTATGTTTATATGTATGTATGTATGTATGGTTATGTGAGTGTGTGCCACATATTATGCACATATTAGGAAGGAGCGCTACCGTAATCCTCAATTTAGAGTTTATAGTTTCTCCTTGAGTAGCAACTGCATACTTTGAATACAAGGTAATGAACTAGTGTAAGAGTGATTTATTGGCCTGCAGAAAGTGATGGTTAAATGTCAGGATACAAATTGTTCCTGTCCAAAACTTGAACACCTTGAGAACCCCCTAATTTTTTTTTGGAAAATTTAGTCCCACATAAACATTAAACTATGCACCTATACTTGAATTTTTTAAAGCCAACCCTCATCTTGGTGACACTTCAAAGGCTTTCAATCTGTACGAGATTTCTCCCACAACATTAGACCATCTGTTTAGTGCGTTTAAAAATTTTTGTCATTTTTTAAACACCGCGGTCATTTGTTAGTCAATTCTACATAACTAATGGTCATTTTTGACCTTGGTAAAATACTTCGATAATGTAGGTACATAACTACATAGGTATATATCTTCCAAAGCTTAGGCTTTGACAATCTTGCGTCTAATGTTAGTTCTGAATGTCAGGCTAAGAGCTGATGATTTAATCGGACATTTACAGGGAAATCTTGGACCGATTTTCATATCCATCAAAAAAAATAAAATCAGACAGCGCTGAGACAAGCTGCACCCAGCAACCAAATCAACTAACATCGCTTTGGCTACAAGTCTAGTCTACTAGCGAACAACGAAAGATTTCTAGATTTGAAAAATTTCGGTCTTCTGGTGACGATCGAACCCACAACCTTCGGCTTCGCAGACCGACACACTACCAGTTGCACCACCTAGTCACAATGGAACCGTGCTTAGGTTTGAATTCGATACCAGACTGCAGTGACAATTCAAAGGGCGCTTTCATGCCAGGCCAGCCCATTGTAGCGACATGAGTATAGCGAATTCAGAAGGATCTTCCGTTCAAATCAGCATATAAAAAATCAATGTTTTGCCGAAAAAGTAGCAGTAGTGTTTTTATTTAACATTAGCATCGTTCATGCAAATTCTGTGCCGTTATCAATGCATAGTATGTGATGCAAATGAACCTATGCTTAAGATTCTAACTTAATAATAAGTTTGGATCTTTGCATCTGCCTAACTAATTTAATAATTAAGTTTTCTTGTGTTTTCTATGTATATATAGCAACCTGTCAGTTCAAATTTTGCCCATTCCTGTTCTAATATTGTCATGTAGATAATATACGTAACAACAGATTTAAAAGGATTATGAAAAAAGGTTGGCCAAAAGCACCAATAGTTAAGCTCCACAATTTGTTATTAGGCACACTCTATGTTGTCAACGCAAAACCTACATATGCTCTGCTCGCTAACGGCTATCCCCCCCCGCAAATTAGACCCATCACTTCAAAGAAATTCACACGTTATGATTGTGTTCTAAAGCTCCAAGCAGGCACAAAATTCGCTAACACACTGTTTGTGTTTCGAGATTTAACACACAAGCATATAGCGAGTGAGCGTACCCCCGTTCGACCAGGTACTGATTTGTAGGGGAGTCACTAGGGTCTAGAGACCTTCACAGGCGTGAATTTTCAGGCCCGACCCGAAATTTCACCTCGGGTCGGCAAATTTCAAAACCGCCACCGGAATGATTCTCTGTAAGATTATCCCGTTTTAATCTGTCCCAAGGGATGCCCAACTGTGTCGGAATTTATAATCATTCACCTATCAGTGGCAAATTGGTTGTTTCTCTGCCGAAATTTTGGATCTATTTGGATCAAACAATTTCTCACGTCTCACAGTTTCAGTTGTTAGGGACCCTGGGTCCCCAGTCTTTGTTCCTGTTATAAACAGTGGATCCTGGCCTGCTGTGAAGTTAATCACTCTTCAGTTGCTGCCGACCACTTCTCGCCAAAGTCGTCGGCAGAACTGACCGGCTGAAGTTGTCAGCTCGGATTGATGGATCGGGAATTAGCGCTCCAGGCCACCTTTCTGATCTACTTTTAGAGTCAAGCAAAGTGTTACGTAAATTTACGTATTTCCATAGGTATTATTGTTTAAATTACGTACTGGAGTAAATTAGCAACAACATTGCAACTCATGTAGCAATATGTAATTCATCCGGGAGTTTTATACTGTACGTACATTTTGTGGAAACATCATTAATGAACGAGAAGCTATTCGTTCGTATTGGAAAATTGTTAGTCATTTTGTTTTGAAATTCGGAGGGTACGTGGTTCGATACACACCAAGAATTGTGCGATTTTACATTTTTAGAAGTGTGTGTTAGCATAAATCAGAGTTTAGATTTTTCAAAAGTGTCTTTTTTAATCCGCCATTTGACTTGTGAAAGCTAAAACATTGTTATTTTCTACTGTTAAACTTTTGTTTGTCGCCACAAGCCCAGACTCTAAACTTGAGTATATTTTGGATTCAGCTTTCCCGTTGAATCAAAATACCCCCCACTCCCCCCCCCCCCCCCATTCCAAACTTCAATAAGTACTCAAAAACTAGCAATAAAAATATTGTTAACTTAATCGTAGTTTTTAAGCTTGTCGCTGTATAGTGTCCTCATAATATTTGTAATGACCTGTCGAGCTTAGATCTTGGTTTGAAACTACAGTGATTGAGCTCGAATGGTCAATTTTTCTTTTTTTTTTTTTTTTTTTTTTAATTTGGAACTGAAAATTTGGTCTACCTAAAATCTCTGGAAGTTTTGCAGATGCCCTTCTTTCTCCCTGCCTTTTTTTTTCAGACCTATTTCACCCCCCCCAAATTTTCTAAAAACATCTAATTTAACCTGCATTAGCATGTATAAGTATGACTTTCCGGAGTAAATTGTCAATCTTTGATCAAAAAGTATGCAGTTTACTTCATATCACATTGAGAAGAAAAACAACAAGAAAAAAAATTTAATTCACACTGAACAAAAACCCCCCATTCCCTTCTTAAGTGCTTCCACTAGTTAGAATAAAATCTAACTTCAGTTTTATCTGATACAATCAATTGTAATGACAAAATTTATATATAGGTCCGAAGAAAACTGCAGATTTGGAAGAATTGAAACAGTTCCTTTTGGCGTTATTCTACATTTCTTCAGTGATAAGCCGTGTATTACCTAAGGAATAAATGTGATAATAGGTGCTAATCTAACCCCATAATTACGCATCCTCATTTCTCACTAATTTCTCATCAGAATTTGTTTTCTTATCTCATATCAAAACTGTCACTTCAAATTTGACATTTCATCCAATTCCCCTAAGGATCTAATCATAGTCTCAACTTTTTTCGAAGATGAAAATTCCTTTCCATTCTGAATTCAGACAGTTAAATTCTGGAGACGACTTTTAAATTCGAATTTGGACGAGTTACATACAAGGGATCATAAAAAAATTCTAATGCGAAAAATCGGGAACCCCGACCCACGTGGAATACATAACTCCTGTGCAATTACGATTTCTACAGCGACAGCTTGTACGCTACAGTAAAAAGTACATTACAGTTCCGCTAAATGACGAAATCGCAAACCCTATCAATTTCTACATAACTCAAAATCTGAATTGTAAGCATATGATAAGGTCCCCCCCTTTGCTGTATAATAGGGTGTGCATAAAACACGGCCCCGGCCCCAGCCTCGGCCCGGTACATAAAAAACACGTAAAACACGGTCCCATTACGGCCCCGTGCATAAAACACGGCCCGTCACGGTTCCATAAAAAATCGTATTTTGACAACGGAAACGAAATATAACCAATTCAAAAATTAAGTTGTTTAAATCTTTAATTTTAGAGTTTGAAAAAAGAAAAGTTTAATTTTTTGTATTTTGGGAAGCCTACAAATGACATACTTTATGTACTTCGGTTATTCGGTCTTGTGTATTTATAATAAAACACTACCTGAAGTGTTTACCCGCTAGTTTATTCAGTGAAATGCAGCTCAATTAGTGGGTATTAGTGGGTTTACCAAAACATATATTTGAAAGCGGATCATATATCAAGTAAATCCCGTAGATAAAAGCTACGTTATGGGTTAAGTTGCATTTCATTGAAAACGTTTGGTAACTATAAATTTAATTTCTATTTTCAAATTTTACTTTTTAAACTAGTGTCTGGACATTCCAGACAGTGTTTTATTATGAATACACAAAACCGAATACCTAACCCAATAACATAAAGTTTGTCATTAGGTAGGTTTACCAGGAAACAAAAAATTAAAAAGCTGGTTCAAATAAAAAATTTTCAATTTTAACTTCTATTTCTTCAAACTATAAAATTAAACATTTGAACAATTTAATTTGTTAATTAGGAGATGCTGAATTGATTATATTTCGTTTCCTTTGTCAAAAACAATTTTTGGTTGGGGCCATAATGGGGCCGGGTTTTATGCACACCCGTAGAATAAGGTAATTTAACATATTCTTAGTAATCTGTCTTCAAATCATGATTTGACAGTGACCACTCTTAGCTAAACTCGGCGAAAATATAAGAAATGAATTCCTTGGTACCGTTGCATTTGGTAATCGAATTTTGGGTCCTTCCCATTATCCCCTCTCCTGTGCTAAGAAGTTCAAAACTTGACTAATCAAGTTAAAATTTAAAATTTTAAAAATATGCTTAGTAACCGAACTGCAATTCTTAATCATAAGTTTCCTAAGACATCATTGCGATATCTTGTGGCTTGTGGCCTCAAAGCTACGTATGTACAGAAGTAGACCTTGCTCCTAATTAACCTAAAGAAGTCAAACTATTTCCAAAATTCCATCCGAAAAGTTGGCATGAAAATTGTGAAAATTTGTCCCAATCTTTTCTGATAACGATTTGTCATCCGTCCTTATCAGTTGAACCTCAACATTCTTTCGTCTAATTTCTGTCACATTTCTGGACCAAAAAGGTCAGTTGAAATCAGCCCCGTCACTTTGACAAAAGTTAATGTCAAAGGTCGTCCAGTCACTGACACTATCATAGGATCAAATCGGAGGCGACAAATTTTCAAGAGTCATTTCTTAACAAGATAATCATGACTCTAGAAAGGCACCTAAGCAGATTAAGTGTCTCTCCTAAAAGTTGATCTCACATATTTATCCATATCCTAAGGGCATAAAGGGTGCCGACAAAATTTGGGAACCGACGGTTCTTCTTCATCTTTGTTTTTCAACTACAATAGGATAGAATTTTTAAATTTTGCCTGCAAAATTTATAAGTCAGCATTCAGACGATACAAAGGCAGAGGCACAGCTTGTGTGAAATTTATCGCAAAGCCTACCAGATTTAGCTAAATTTTCGCATAAATGCAGAATCTCTTGCGCCCCCCCTTCCTCCAGCCCTACACAACTTTTGATTTTTGACCAATTAGCTCGATGACAGCTAAAGTTCCAAAAACTTAATATGTTGAGTTTGTACCTAGAAGTTTTCAAGCATGGATTTCAAAACCCGGAAAGAGACCCGGAAAACCAGAAAAATCTATATCCTTGAAAACCACTCTATGTAAAGTCTATTTCAACAAATTCTGTGGCACAAATTTGATCCCTTTGGTCACAATTCTACAATGTTTAATTTTTTTAAATTATATATATACTTTTAAAATCATCAACGTCCACACAAAAATGTTAGACTTTTTAGTAAAAAAATCAAAAGTTAGGGCTGATGGTTTGAGAAGTGTAAGAGAACACAATTTTAAGATTTTCATGGACCAAGGGACCGGGGGCCAGAGCGGTTTTGTCTCTGATTTTGCTGAAAAGCTCGAAAGGCAAGAGTGGTCGGATCTTTTCAGGATAACCCACCCCAGGCCCAGATTCCGCAAAGCTTGACCAAATGAGCTGAAACTTGGTGTAGGAATTTTTTTGACCACGCTGATTTTAAATATCGCAAAATTTTTCGATTTCGCGAAATTCGATTTTTTTCGATTCGTAAGGGGGGACCAAGGGGAACCGAAAAATTTTCTGTCTTCGATTGTGCTGAAAAGTTGTATTCAGGGGTTTTCGAGGTTGCAGAACACGAATCTAAAATCCGTTTTTCGATTCAGGTTTTCTTTAGCTCTGTATAAGCTTACATCTTAAGCTTACCACTTCAGCGTATACTGAGCTAAGAAAAGCTGAATCGACAAACGGATTTCAGATTCGTGTTCTGCAACCCCGAAAACCCCTGAATACAACTTTTCAGCACAATCGAAGACAGAAAATTTTTCGGTTCCCCTTGGTCCCCCTTACGAATCGAAAAAAATCGAATTTTGCGAAATCGCAAAATTTCGCGATATTTGAACTCAGCGTGGTCGAAAACATACCTACAGCAGGTTTCAGCTCATTTGGTCAAGTTTTGTGGAATCTGTGCCTGGGGTGGGTTATCCTGAAAAGATCCGAGTTGTCGACATTGCAGAATAAATCTAAAACTGTATAGTCTTTTGTAGCATTTCGTCAGCTTACCACACCCTAATATAAAAGTCTGACAGAACGGGCAGAGCAAAATCTTTAGTAGTGGCGAGCCGAGTCGCCCAAAAAGTAAAAGTCGGCCCTGATCTCATCGTCCGTTTTGCCAAAAAACCCAATTTTTGAAAACTGAAATTTCTATAACAACAATAGTTAAGCCAGCCAGCAGCACTAGTTTAATAGTACAAGTTTGTCTAATTGAAGCCAAATGCAGTCTTAATCTGGGGGCATGAACAATCTCACTTATCGACCTGTATTGGAATCAATATCAACCAAAAACCAAAATTGATCTCTTTAGACTTACAGTATTCTATTTTCATATTTAAAACGATGAAGTCGATTTGAACACAGACTAATCCGATCACGAAACGGAAACAATTCACAAAGATACTGTCAAGTTGTCACTTTTCGACATTAAAGACAAGACAAGCTCTGACTTAAATCTTTGAAGAGTAACCAGTCTTACACAAACGTATAATCTCTAAAGCAATAATCATGGGGGCTTGAAATGTAGAAGCATGGTTGCGTGAAACCGATTATCAAACGACGCAAGAAGTAAAAATCCAAAAAATTTTCAACCCACCCGCCCTAAGTCATCTCATTCTTACCTGAGCAATCCGGCTTTAAATTCGATTTTCAAGTTCAATGATCTAAATTTGCGTTCGCTTAATTTCTGCAGGAAGAAGAAGAAATCATAGAGATGCTTCCAGCAAAAATCACTAATTTTTCCAGAAGAGGAAACGGGAAAACTAGTGCTCAGGTTGCTGAAGCGAACTCGTGCGAGTCAAATCATTAAATCCAAATTTTTCACAGGGGATGCCTCCAAGGACCGCCCCCCCTCCTCACGTCTATGGCTACATAGTCAAACGTCAACCAATCAAAAGATAGCCCCCAACTCGGGGCTTAAGTCTGATTGGTTGATTAAGAAATCCATTAAGCCCTCTATAACTATTTCACTTTCATTTTGACAAAAATACATTAGCAACTACAGTGCCAAGTGAAATTGAAATTTTCTAGTCCCTAAACTTTTGGGAGAAAGTTTTGAGATGGAAAAGTAATGCTTTAGACAACCTTGAGAAAAGGTTTTGCAGTGAAAAACAGTTCATACCTTCCTCTACCTTTAGGTTCCCAAGTCAGTTATTTTTTTTGTTATGAGGGGAGGGTTCAGAATTTGCTCTCTTTATTATGTCATGAACATAAATATTTGCTCAGCTCAAGCGGAAAGATAATTTTGAAATAGGGGATTATGGGGATTCCAAGATTTCCAAATGTAGCACACTAATTAGTCTTCAGATTACCCAATTCTGGAACCAAGTCTTGACATTTGGGCAGACATCAAGAGTTAAAGGCAAAGCTAAATCCTAAGAAATGGTAAGAATCCTACGTACGTCTCGACTTGGCCGGGGCCGGTTAACGCAAACAAAATGGATCTTAACTCCAACTGTGGAAGTTGTGACGGAAACTGAAACTGAAATTATTTTGGATGAAGAACTAAAACAATCATTAGATGAGCTGGACCATGGCTTGTATCAATTTTTTTCTACCCCTTGCCCCTGAAAGCGGTAGGGCTTGTATCTTGTCCAGGCTGCGCGGAAGGGATTGAACCCCCCCCCCATGCTCCACCGCGTTAACCTATGCTTTGTTAACTCAACAAAAACTAAAACTGAAACAGAAACTGAAATGGGTTACAGAATCACAGCCACATTTAGGGTAAACTGGCATTGGCAAACAGTTGAGACATAAACAGCAAAACTAACAAAAGAATGGAGGTCCACTATAGGTGGTGCAAAATTTGAGCAGTCCAAATTTGACAACTTCGAACAGAATCGAACCAAGTTTCCAGACAAGTGTAAGTGTTAGGAAAACCATTTCATGAAGCAAAAACAAAACCCATTGCTTAAGACCGATAAGCCGCTGGTTTTTCTACGTTTTAGAAGTTTTTAAATAAACTACATGACAAAGACATTTTTGTGCGATAAAACCTAGAGGTGAGTTCAAAAGGTTTTGGCCGCAAATCTGAAAACTGTTAAGCCGTGGTGTCACTTGACAATCTTGTGACAACGCGTTACAACAACGCGTTGTCGCAACGGCCGTTGCTACAGAATTGTCACAACGTTGTTCGTGTAACCAGTAACAAAACGTTGTGACAACTGGTGACAACGCGTTAGGACCACGCCCGATTTCGTTGTGACAACGCAGTGATAAACATAGCGTTGGTTCAACAACAAGTGTACGTTATCACGACCTGTCGTCGCATGTAACCACTAGTTGTCAGGCTTGACAACTGGGAGACAACTGCCGTTGTCACAACGCGTTGTCACAAGATTAAGATTGTCAAGTGTAACCATGGCTTTATGCTCTCTTCAGTTGCAATTTGTTTATCAATCATTTTTTAAAGCAAAAGCCTGAATCATATATCCTAAAATTTGGGCTCAATGCAGGCACTAACACGAGGTCTACCCCTGAAAAGTTTAAAAAATTTAAAGGGGTCCACGTCCACCCTAAAATTGAAGATCATGCGAAGTTTTAAAGTTTTAGTCACAACTTAGTAAATTAAAATTCTTAGCGATTTTTCAGAAATTTTTCGCAAAAGTCGCTAAAATTTGCCAAAAAGGTTATATTTCTAGTAAAAATTGCTGAAGGGTGCACCACTTTTTGCTTCCAGGAATGGGTCTGCCCTCTTTTTGTGAGGCGGTCTACCCGCTTTTTGTCGGTCTGGGAGGGGGGTCTGCACACCCAATTCCCCTCCAATGTTATCCTATGGTTGATGTCATATTATCACTCATATATACTTTTAGTATTATTAGGTTATTAACTATTTTTGAACAGGTTCAGCACCGTGCAGGCTGTATCTAATCTAAACCAACTTCTTATCAAACAGTGGACACAATAAAATTTCGCAGGCTTTCAAACCCTTCCAACATTTCAAAATTTCCTTTCTAATTTTCCTTCCATTTACCAATTCCAATTTCCAATTCAGCAAATGGCCGCTTCTCATCTGCGGTGTGTGGTGCGGAGGTAGTTCGCCTCATTTTGAGTCAATGAAATCAATGAAACCGACTAATGCTACTATTGTTGCTAACTGGACTGTAGGCAAATTTGGCGGGTCTAAATTTAAAGGCAATTTTCTAAATTGAACATTATTTCTCACCCGACACACGTATGTGCTAAATTTTCACCAAACTCAAACAGCGGAGGGAGTGCTACACTTTGATAGGCTTACGATTGTAAATTTTGAAAATCTGTCATTATTAGGGGGCTTATAGTCAAGTGTACTATACTCTGAAAAGGACAATTGTATAGAAGCCCATATTAAGCGTAGTCTTACGGTAGTGTGAAAAAGTTGACATTCACACTGGAATAAATTTGTGAAATGAAGGTGGGATTTTTCATATTCAGATTTCTAGAAAGAACTAAGAAATACCGCAACACCTTAATCGGTAAAATCTCTAATCATATCAGTCAATACTTTTATTATTTCTATGTTATTTGTTTTATGTTTGCCCGAACATTTAAGATGACATTTAACTTTGCTGAATATTTTTGTGATTTCTTAAAACGGCTGTGGATCTGTGTATACAATACCCGAAGACCCAATTTAACTATCTCCCCAAATTGGAAAGTGTTCAATGTTCACATTCTCGCATTAAAGCAAGCGCAGGTGTAATATACATAAAGTACAGATAGGGAACATTTCTAATCAATTTTTAACCAAAAACTAAACTTTAAAAAATTTTGAATTTTTAAAAAATCTTGAATTTTAAAGTATTTAATTTAAAGGTTTTATGAAAAATGAAGTTCATACCTTACATGCTAATTTAAGAATTGTCTTGAACTAAAAATTTATTCCAAAATATATGTTTTAATTGAAACACTAAACACTGAAAACTGTAATTTTTTTATTTGCGGACAGGTCAGAAGCACCTATGTAGAGTAACTTCTATTACCTTAATCTCAACCTTAAATACCTTAAATACTTACATATAATATAAATCAACATAGACGACCCCAATTTAACTATTTTCCCCCAAACTAGTTGGGGAGAATACGTATAGTTAAAGAGATCCCGGTATGTATTCCAATTACCTATGAAATCCCTACAAGAGTTCCTATGTCGAACCAGGCATTTTAAAAAATCGAAAAGCTCACTTCCAAAACTCTTAAACTTTGTTTTTGGAAGCATTTTAGTACATATGTACTTCACTTTATTAAAGTTAAGTTTACAAAATGCTTGGACGAATATAAATAGGTAGTATTGGTAATGAAAGCTACAGTCATTAAAATGGGTTCTATTGAGCGGTATGAATCGTTTCCTTTTATTGTGCCATTAAATAAAAAATCAAGTTGCAAGAGAAGTGTACAAAATCTGAGAATTTTTATAAATTTTCATCCCTTGTTCAGATTAACTCATTAACGGAACAACATAAAGTATATGATTTGTGTCACGCTAACGACCACAAGTGGACAAGAGAGTAGGAGCCCCCTCCGCAAAGTCGAACACAAGGGGTAAGAAATTCGCTATACTAAGGTAAGAAAATTGCCCAAAGGATAAGTGTGCTGACCCAAATTTCCAACATTTTCCGGCTTTGATTGATGCTTTATTAAAAAATCGCTCCTTTTTGCTGAAAATCTGCCATTTTAACCCGTTTGTTAAAACTTTGCAAACTTGTATGAAAATAGGTTACGTAGTTTACAAACTGCATTCAGCCGAAATTGTTGCCACAAGGGGTAACCAGATTGGCTACCACAAGAGTCAGTGAAATTTCACCTACATCCGCAATCAGGGACCCGAAACCGAAAACAAAATTATCGATTCAAAGCTTATTTTCCGTTTGCGATTATAGAATAAAGCAATTTTATGGCAGATTGCCACCTAATAGGTTTACTTTGCTAGATTTAAGTTGTCCTCTACAGTGACTAGTGCCCAAAAGTACTGATAGTAAAGAAGCAGCAATCGGAGCGTATCCAGATGGAGAGTCTCCACAGTCAGGCCCAAGACACGTCCTTGCAAGGCAGACCACAAAGACAGGCCCGGACCAGGGCAACAGAAGACCGCTCAGTAGCATAATGTAAGGACAGGAGGTATCCAGCCCCGACGTGACTGACGGTAAAAACAGAAACGGGAATGGTCAGCCTTGCCTCGCGAAATTGGAAACCATTTAGCACCGTTGACCAGACGGATGCCAGGGGACACCTATGGGATCCATGTCCATCGGAGTTCCCACGGATCTCCTCCCCTGATACATATTCTGTGGTAGGAATAGCAAATTTTTGTGTTGCCGGCTTGGCCCTGTCATACTATGACAAAACTCAAATAACAAATTCAAAAGGAATATACACAGACTTAGCTTTATACAGTTTTGCGTTTAGCTATCCAGTATATTTGCAAGTACATTTTCCGATAATACTAATTTAGCCGATATTAGCCGATAACCTATGTAGGTATCAGCTAAATTTGGAATTATTCAGAGTTTTATGACGAGTTTCGAAAATTCTACAGTTTGGGCTTGGGTTCAGAAAATTCGTGTTTATTTTGGTTCACAAGCATGTTGAAGTATGCAGCATTTTCCAAAAACTCTGGAGCGTCATATTACAGTTACCACAAAAACCAACAAACCATAACCGCAGAAATGAACTGTCAGAACGTACAATGATTTAATTTTGCAGAAATGGTACATGCTACTTAAAGAAAGAATGATCCTAATAAAGAGTTTTCTAGTAATCGCGCTTGTTGTCGATGATTTGACGCATGAAACCTACATGAAGTGTCAGGCTGTTTTTGTTGCAGGATTCATTTGAATTTGGTGCAGCACAACTATTCAATTAGCAAAGCATTGTATCGATAGGCAGGGCAGCGACCACAGGTGGACAAGGGGGGGAGAAGGGGGAATTCCCCTCTCGTCGAAGTCGCTCACAAGGGGTCACGAAATTGCTCCCACAAAGGGGAAGAAAATTGGCCACAAGGGGTAATCAAATTGCCCAAAAAATTGGTTTTGCAACCAAAATTTCCGAAATTTTCCGGCTTCGCCGGAACTTTCACTTGAAATCTCTATTTTTCGCTAAAAGAACGCCCAAAAAACGTTGTTTTTGCTAAAAAAATGCTGTTTTTCGTTAAAAAACCGCAAAAATCGATTAAAATCGCTTTCAAAAGTACTAATAGGAAACGTTGCTGCCACAAGGGGTACCGAAATTTGCTTCCACAAGGGTCAGTGAAATTTAACCTCCCGTTCAGGAATGGCAGCGACTGCATGGATTCGTTTGAATTTTTATGCAGCTATGTGATGTTGAAGAAACAAGTAAAAAGTGATCCGAGTTTCAATGTAACCGGCTACAGTTCCATGCAAAAATTTTCATGTACTTAGTGTCCTTCTGTTTTTTTGAAAAACAAAAGAATCAAAGCATAAAACCTTGCTTACACCATTCACTCTGTTTTGTGTTGTGATTTGATTCAACTCGTGCGCAATTGAGCATATTTCGTGCATATAGAAAACATCAAAACATAAATCACAAAAAACGGAGGCTAAGACGTAGGTTACACGTTTTGGCACCTAAACAAACCGAAATCTAAAACCAAAACGGTAAATAAAAGACGCAATACAGCGAATTAAAACAGTCCGGCGAAAAAAAACAAAAAGAAAAACAAGTATATTTAGGAATAATATATGAGAAGCATCTATTTTAGGATCAGTATCGGGTGTAGATCCATTTCAGGATCCGAACAGCGGTGAATCCAGAGTTTAGGATCGGGTGTCTAAACCAGGGTCCAATATTCAGGAACGGCTTGTAACGTCGGGAATCGGGCTCAAGAGGAGAGGAGCGGCTCCTGAATTCAGGATCGGGAGTCAAAGAACAGGCGGAGTTACTTACAGGCCGATCCTGAAATTTAGCCTGTTCTAGCCCGATGCTGGTCCTGATCCTGAAATGGACCATTATCCTGATCCCGGTCCTGGTTTTCATCCCTTTCAACCATGAGCAACGTTCTGGGTCTAGCAAAAAAGCAAATTCCTGCAAGTGTGCTTCTTTTGTTTTGCGTTTTGTTTGTTGTAATGTGCTTTGATTTTTGAGTTTCTCTTTTTTAGTTTCTCTGTACTGCGTTTAGTACTCTCCATTCTGGTTATAGATCTTGGTCTGTTTAGATCGCAAAATATCAAAACGCGTAATCTACGGTTTAGTTTCCGTTTTTTGCTTTGTGTTTTATGTTTCCTATTTACACGAAGACGAAATGTTCTCAACATAGTTTTATGTTATGGTGAGACAATGATATATGTTATGGTTTTTTCGCATTTCAAAAAACAGGTGAACACAATATACATGACAGACTACATTCAGTCTTGGAAAGGTCTATGAATGCCTCAACCATACATGTGCTCGGTGGGAGTACCCCCAGAACCTGGAGCTCACTCCCCACAAGGATCGCTCACTCCTCCCCCCCTTACATGTTTGTGTAAAATCCCGGAAAAATAGGTTTTTCGGCAGCCGGCGGCCGCCTGTTCACCCCCCCCCCCCCGTCCCCCAAGTTAGCAATTCTGACAAGCAATATTTGTTAGAGTGAACTCTATGTAGCTAAAGTTTGTACAAAAGAATCCTGTTTTTCCGGTTGGTTTCTGATTTCTGCTGGATATTGGCAACCCGACTACCCGGGCCAATGCCTAGTAGCTAGCGTGCCAGCAAAATGTGTTCCAGCCATCCAAATGGGAATAGGTTTCCCTAACTAGGACAGATAGAGCATCAGTGAAGTTTCAGAATTTTCGCATCGCCAACACACATTTCGACTACTACCAAGAAATTTGCATTTCTTTCGCTTTTAAAGCGAACATACATGACATTTGAATGATCTTCGAAGCGGAATTAAGGGGGTCAAATTTAACTCGATCCCTTTCATGATAGAGTGAAGAGAGAGAAGTCAAGCCTGTGGGGAGTTAAACGAATTAAAATAGTTAATGTTAACTTTAATGTTACTCTACTCTGTTGTGTCTGAAAGGTGAACTAATGGAATCTCCGTGTTCTAAAGTCTGATGAGAATTTATTTTACATTACTTTGTAGCATTTATGCGGACCGGACCCGCCTGGTTCGATCCCCGAAAAGGACACTCTTCATTTTATTTTTCAGTTGACATTTTGATCTTCTAAAACTGGCTACTGTTGACTAAATGAATCAACTACTCTGGTTAAGCGGCATTTTGATTCCTGTTTCCAATGATGGTTTTGTTTCAGCTAACCGAAACTGAAACTGAAACTGAAATTCTGCTTGCTGAAACTGAGACTGAAAGTAAAAATTGCGGGCCTCAAATGCAACTAACGACTTCCGAAATTAGCTTAGTGTTAAATAAAATGGAAAAATAATGGACCGAATACGTTTTATTGATAACTAATCACAGAATATTTTGAGTTGTGGACTGAAACTAAAACTAAAACTGAAATTGAAACTGTCCACCAAAACAAGGATCTTTTTAATGAGTAGCAATATACACAGCCAAGGCTTTTCAAACAAATGAAGCCACATTAATGGTTGTCGGATACCAAAACTAACTATCTTTACTTCCTCAGTCTTTATATGTAAGCCTGAAACATGCTCTATTGTATTTCATTTTCATCAAGTATAGCCTTGCTTTCGTTATTTGCTGCATTAGACATCACAATGTGATGATCATCACCTGAAGGTGCAAAATGTTTAGCCAGGAAACTGGCCCCGTAAAGTTGGTCAAAGACCACTCAACCAAGTTGCCACAAGGAGTCTCAAAGCCTGGTCGACATCACGGGGGATGATGTCTTTTCCTTTTAAAGAACCATGCTCCGTCTGACAAACTGAATTTCAGTTAGTTCAATTACCAGCTCAAGTACCAACTACAAAATATTTTCTAAATTGTTACACACAATTTGCACCCAGTCAAACAGTGTATGGATATATCAATCGTTCCACTTTATGCCTATGTCCTCTTGTAGCACAAAGGCAAGCTAATCTACAAATTCAACAGCGGTGCATAAAGATTTTCAGAACATTAGATAATAATTTCATCAGCTAGTTAACCGATGCGCACTTGACGGGAAAATATTATTTCTAAGATGGATTTATTGGAAACCAAACGGTCCATGTACCTTATTACTTACCCAGGTATGTAGTAGGTATGGTTCGGAACACTGGGCGTTAATTAGGCCTTCAACCACGAAAAATTTAGGGCAAAGCTTGGCCACTAGGAAAGGCTAGGGCTGACAGCAACTTTGAACCCGTTCAACTTGCCGTTAAAATTCCGTTAGCATTAAGTTAGTCAGATAGGTAGGTACGCAGGAGTCTGGAAAAAGTTGAATTCAACGGAGTTCATTCGCTTGGAGAGATTTTGACGAAAAGAAATTTTCGGCGTTATGTTCACTTGACTAAATCCTAACAAATTTCACTTCGCCCCTTTTCCCCCCTGTAACTGTAAGTTGCTTTGATTTGAATCTGGTGGAAAATTTCATTTTAAGCAACTCCGCTGGACTCCCTACATGCATAGACTCTGTTTCGTGCTGTTAAAGCCCATTTTCTTGCATTTTCTGCTCCTATGAACCTGTCCAGTCTTTGTTGAGGGGGTCCTAACCTTGACTCAAACCTTAAACCTAAGACATTACCTCAATTTTTGACCCTGGTTAGCTGGCCCGCTCCAAGGCATTTTTAAGGTGCTAGGTGTCTGTGAAAATATTTAAAATTCTGATAAATTATTTTAGCTTTTAATAAATATAAATTTGATTCATTCAGCCCCCCGTTAAGTTAATTTTCCTCATTCCAAGAGGTGACAGTAAAGGACATAATCAGTTTAAATGGATTTGTCACGCTAGCTCTCTCGCGAGGGATTACGGTAGCTTTATTTGATTGGCTGGTGAGAGCTGAAAACTAAGTTAAGCCTAAAGGTTGTTATGATACTTTCTATGGCTGGCGGGAAGGAAAAGTAGTAGTTTAAAATTGAATTTCAGCAAAATCGCTCAACCCTATAAATTTTCTGCAATGAATCCGGCAAACATTTCCAATGGGCGTGAAATGTGAGCTTCCAACTGACTGAGTTTACTGAAAGCTGCAAACTTCATAAAAGTTGGCTAAATTGATATACTGGTTTCAGTTATTATATACATCTCAAAATTATCGCAAAACATAACAAACCAGTTAAGATTTAGCTAAATATTAAAACTTTTAAAATTGGAAAGGCGTACGGTAAACTTGCACAATTGATTGCGAATTACTTAGCAACTTCTGTCGCTGAGGGAAAGTCTCAAAATCTCTAAAATTGTGTTTGACTAACTTTTGTTAAAAAAACAACAAATATGAAAAAGCGGATAATTTCTGGAAAAACTTAGTTTCCCTTAGGTTTGTGCCAGCGCCGTGAAGCGAGCTTCGGGCTGGGTCGGGCCGGCCCAAAACCAGCCCGGCCCAGGTGTTGAATCCGAGTTTACTTACGGGCCGGGCCCGACTCCGGGCTTCTCGCATTTTCTGAATTTTCATTTGTTTGTTTGTCTTTGGTGAATAAAATATGGATATATTTACTATTGTGACAGCTTTCGCCGTCTCACTGCTATCCTCCTAAAATGACTGACATACATCAGAGACGATATATCTCAAGCGAAATATTTAGGCTTTAGTTTAGCGCAGACTTACACTTTTTCAGTGCGATCAGTTAAGGTTAGTAATGTTACCAAATGCTAACCTATGTAACAGCTACAGTCCGGTCAATTCTGTGTTTAAAGCTGCAAGATACACATTGTAGGTTTTCAGCAGAGTTTTGAGTTTTTGCATTAAATAGCTATTTTGAACAATTCTTTAAGCTACAAAGCTTACTATTTGTAAGTCATTTTGTAGCCCTGTGTGTGGTTGCAAATTAGTGCTCAAAACAAATCACTGCTCGAAATTTCATAAAATGTAAAGTACCTGACAATTAGTCAAAATTGCACTGGAAATTGCAGCAAATGATGTAGTTTTTTGGTTCTACCGCTACATCATACTCATATATACTAATAAAACTTTGCTAATTACTAATGAAAACGGGCGTTTTTGCCAAATTAAATGCTATAACTTGAGCTAGCAAACTCGTACAGCAATAATTTTTATATCACCATGTTGCATAGAACGAGATCTTTTTAACGATATAAAAATTATGTAGGTAGGTTCAGGTAATCCTTTCAAATCAGGCATTTTGAAGATGAAATTCCTGGAATTTTGGTGGAAAGGATGTTTTATTGCGGGTTTTGTAAGAGATTGTCCGAACTGAACCATATGATTTTTATACCGTTAAACAGATCTCAATCTACGTAACATAGTGAAATATAAATTATTGCTGTTACGGTTTTGCTAACTCAAGTTATAGCATTTAATTTGGCAAAAACGCCCGTTTTTGAAAAATGTCAGCGTTGTATGTTTACACGGTAAGAAGCCCCCGAGGTTACGGCCTTAATATTTTCAGCATATTGCAAGCTTATTCTGCGAGGAAGAGCTGCGTATTTTACTCTTGCTGTCATAAACTCTTGTACGTACTAACACACTAACACAACACATAATAGTAGAGCATTCTTAGACTACAAACTTCACCTTTTATAGGTGTAATCCTGCAAAACGTTTCACACGTTCAGCTTTCAATCCCAGCACTTCTTTCCAGTCGCTGTAATGTGTGTGGTGTAATGTGTGAGTTATGTGTAATTTTAGTGAGTTTATTTTAATGTGAAATTTTGGTGAGAATGGTAATTTTAGTGTGAAATATGTCTTGTGTGAAAGTGTGTAAATTTGTGTTGAAATTGGTGCGAATTCGATTATTTTCTATGTTAAAATATGTGGGGTTTTATTCAGCCCACTTAGCGACTAGGTGGCGCTGTTTGTCCTTTGAAGTTTCTCTGGATGCTCGCTGAGCATCCAGTTTGCAAAGGGGGTCTCAAATTCAGCCAATCAAAATTCACTAGGCATCCCACTCAGACGTCTCCTTTAAAACTAGTCAGTCTTAAGTTTTGTCTCGTTTGCGTGCGGCCGTTTATAGCTCTGTGGCCTTAGTCTTGAGAGTGTTTTCCTTGCCTTTCAAATTGGATCCTCTGGGTAGCGTAAGTTATTGATTTGTTTTTACTTTTTATTACAGGCTCCGAGGCGACCTCGTGGGTCGACCTAAATTAATTTGTAGTGCTTTATTGAGTCTCTATTCCTTTTCTAGTTAATTTCTAAATTATGGTGGCTTATTTTAGAAAGAAGGTTTTATTAAGCTATTTCAAATAAGTTAGTCTAGCCGCGACGGCTTAGGAAAGTTTTTCTTAGGTTATAGCTTCTAAAGGATTTTAACAATCGGTGGGGCTTGATTTGTTTATGTAAACTGTTTTGTAAACTGTGTCGAAAGTTTGTTTATGCCCTATTAGGAGTAGCTAACTTTCTGGTGTGGTTATTTGACTTGAATTGTCTCTGTTTTTGTATTTTTATTGATGAATGCTTACATGTCAAAATTTATTGCGCTGTATAATTTTCGGGAGTCGCTCCCCTTTGTTTATAATTCTATTAAACGTGGTCTCAGTAGCTGAGCCATTTAGGGTGTCTTAGTTAGGTTTTTAATTAGACTTGTATAGTAGGTAGGTAGGGTCCTGAGTTACGTCCCAAGTCTAGGTAGGCTAATTATTTACTGAGCGTGTATTAATTTAATCAAAGTTGCTCTCGTAGTTGAGTAGTTAGGCAGTCATTTGTCCCTCTAGTCGGCTCGTTTGGTAGTTTGTTAGGCTTATTTAATTTCTTGGCGAGATCTGCCCAGGTCGACTGGAACATAAGTCTCCTCCAGGTTCGTCGTTTCCATACGCGCACAGTTTCCACCCGTAAAGCTTGGTTGCCCCTACACTTCCAACTTTACATCGCAACCTAAGCGAGGGTCAAGATCAGTTCCATTGATCCATGCAGTTCCCTCGAACGTGAGTAATCTAAAAGGCAACTTTTCTTGGGGAAAGCTATTACTTTACTTACTATATTTACATGGTTTATTCAGCATTAATTATTATAAATAGTTTCATGTTTTGTAATGCTTATAGATTTTCTAATTTTGGTTGGAAATGTAGAGATTTCACTGGTCTTCGTTTTGTCTCGACTGTTGGAGTTGATTTGGATGTGATAGTTTTTCTGGTAGGTTTGACAGTCTGATTCAATCGAATTATGATTATTGTGCTCTTGGTACTCGAAAGTTTTGGGTTCTTCCTGGAGTCGAACCCGGGACCGGGAACCTTAGCACCCATTGCAGTTCAATTCAAAGGAAATAACCAAATGCGCATAAACGACTCTGTAATATAAGTCTTTATGCTTGCGATTTATCAAAATTGGTATCCACATAAAGGCATAAACGGATCATAAATCAATCAGATGATGGAGGTCATGAAACAGCATCCTGAAACCTTGCACGGGTGACGCTTCTTGATACCATTAGTTCTTCAGCAATTGCTGGTCACAAAGTTAACTAAGTTGCAAAAAGTGTTTGCTGCCTGTATCATCTTGTATTATGCAGAGATAGATGCAGATGCAGATGCAGATTCAGAGATCAAACGAAAGTGCTCTGTAAGGGAAGCAGGCATAGGAAAAATTGATAAGCCTGATATGGGAGTTCAGCTGATGGTCCCGTGGTGTAGTGGTTAGCATGTCTGACTCCGGAGCAGAAGGGCCGTGGTTCGAACCCCGGCGGGACCAATTCTTAACTTTCAATGGTAAGTGAAAAGCTGAACCTCCCTCTTCCCTTCTCTCTGCTAGGGAGAAGCCTCTCTGCCAACTGCTCTGCAGTCTGCACATGCTTGGCCTTACGCCTCAACAAATTTTAATGTACAATTTTCTGAGGTTTTATGTCGTGCACGTATGCCTCTAATAATATTTTATTTTCTTCATCTTTTTCATGTTTAATATTTTATGATTTGTAGCGGAATTACCTCCAATTTCCACTACTTTGCAGAATGATTCGAACCTGATTCATTTTAGAAGAAAAGTAGGATGTGAAGACGTATCCATCTCCAAAAATGCCAAGCATCTGGCTGCTCCTCGTGTGCACGCGGCTGAAGAAAAAGGCCATTAGCCAAGAAGCGTGCAACGTGGGCAGAACCCAGGGATACTCAATCCGTTGTTGCATGTGTTTTACTCCAACTCGTCCTCGAACTGGTCCACTGCAAGGAACGACTTGGCAGTCGTGTTATCCAGTTATCCACAATTTAGGTCGTTCCCGACCAGTTCAATTTTGGCCCACACGGCCGCCGGCGACCATGACTCTGATCAGAATTTGACCTATTATCTCACGTCGTCCTGCCAACCTACAATTCTGCTTTGCTTCTGTTGTGTTCAGCACTTACTTTACAGCACACGTGCTTGATGAGTATCGACCGACCGATCGACCGTATGTTATAAACCCGGCGAGGTTTACAACTCTGCCATCCCATTTCCATCAAATACGGAAACTCGGTGATGGGTCCTTCCCATTGAGGGGTTTCCCCTCGGTCTGGAACAGGAAGCATCCATGCTTGTGGCATCCAGTCGCGGCTTAAGTGGCGACGAATACCAGGAACCCATGCAGGACTGTAACAAGAGAGAGCGAGAGCGAGACCTAGACGCAGCCAAACTTCAATTTAACGTTTACTCAGACTACTACACTGGAGCTTTCAGCTCCAAACTACAAAGCAACAGACAACACAAAACAGCAGGGCCTTTGAGCTCAGCTCAAAGGTTACATTTATATATAGTTAGGTAACATATATAATGGATAGCTAGGTACAGGGCAGTAAAAGCTTTAAGCATGGAACTGCGTTATGGCTTTTCTTTTCGTCATACTATCATCCGATATGTTCGGTTCGCAATGACCACCTCTGTCAGGGCAAGCAACGGAAGAAGCGTCAACGCTGACTGGACAATTGCCGACCTAAGGACAAGCATTCATTTATCTGGTCACCTTAATGATCAGTAATTTCTTCAGCGTCGGGAGACCTATCCAACCGTCCCCCCACCCCACCCCCTGTAAAAAGTCCCAGCTTGTAGCGCTAGCGGTTGTCGTTTGACCTTGGCCGAGTTTAGGCGGTGCCTCCGCTCGTTGCGTTGAGGTTGCGAGGGATTGGATTTTTTCTGGGCAGGAGTAACCTTACCCTCACAGGGTAAGGATTTTGAGGGTCTTGCTGCAATTTTCTTTGCTGTTTCATTCCATCCCGAAGATAACTATGCTGCTGTAATAAGAAAGCGCGTCTCATGGGGCAGCTACACAGCTCTAGTAGAAGACGGCCGTCTGACATCGCCTATGATCGTGAGTAGTTTCACTCCTACTCCTTTCATCGTTTCAGCCAGTCGTTCGGCCACCTACCGATTCGTTCGTTGTGGTCCATTGGCTGTGGTGTGGGCCACTGATAGCCAATTATGACTGGAGGAGGTGGACGTTGTAACCGCTGGGTCTTTTTCTCAGGCATTTCGCCATTGATTCGGTAACCACAACACCAGCTCTGGTCCAACGCCGTTTAGGAACTGACAACGTAATCGCGGGGATGCTTCGGGCACCCACTCCGTGAGGTAGTCGGCGGACGATTTCTACGCCGCGTACCGGCCGACCAACGGAGAGAAGCCGTACGGGTTTGAGCATATCGTCGATTTCGTTAAGCGTTGATGATTCTGATGCTGAAAACAACAATCGGAGTATTTGTTTTTTGATTCTTGGTATTTTGTGATCGATTCGGGATATCTGGATCAGTCCACCTGCTATCAGTCAAACTTCAGGAAAATGGTGGAAATTAGCAACGTGCGTAGATCCGTCTATTCGTGCGACGCAGCGTTTGGCTGTGGCCGAGAAGCATATTCGATTGAAGCTGATTTGCGAGCCATCATCAGCCCGTGACAATTTCCTTGCACCCAAGTCGGCAAGGAAACTGAAGATGCGTCCGTTTTTCGTATGGGCTCTGGTCATACATGTGCTTGGGGAGTTGGGGTTTCCCCCAGAGACCTGAACCTCATCCCCCCTTGCGCAAACTTCCTTCCTGTTTGAGCGGTTGCGCGAGACATTCGCTTCAAATTACGCCGTGGGCGTTTCAAAAGTTTCAGCAGCGATTCTTTTCATTCGGCGGATGTAAGGGAGGTGGTAGACCTTTTCAGCAATGAGTCCGCTTTTGGGACTGTGCGACTCGCACAATTGGGTTATATTGTGCACCAGTTGCAGGGCTGACTTTGTCATACGGTACTCGTATGTGCTGTGTCTGTACTCGGTACAGAAACTTTACGTATTGTGACTCAAATCAGTAATGCAATTGATTACTGGAAGTATGTGCCCTATTCAGCTCTAAATCCGATGTTTACAACATCGAAGTTGACGTCAAACGATAGCGCAGTTCAATCATGGGAAATAAGCAAATGCGCATAAATGACTCTGCAATGTATGTCTTAATGCTTGCGAATGAAAATTGATCTTCAACAAAAGGCATAAATCGACCGTAAGACATTTAGATGAACGAGTTCCAGGAAACAGCAGAATGCAACCTTGCCCCGGCAACTCTTCCTGATACCAGTAGTGGTTCAGCATTGCTAAGGTTCCCGTCTCAGGTTGGACTTTCGGCCTTGCTGCTCAAGTAGAGTGAAGTCATCAGGTTTCTGCACATCCCAAACATTCGCATCATTATTGTTATGCACTTGGTATGCAAAAGCTTAAGCTCGTCCGTGAGTCGAACCCGGGACCTCTCGCACCATAAGCGAGAATCCTGCCACTAGACCAACGAGCCTTAGCTGTCCCTATCATTTCGTATTATGCAGCGGTAGTTCAAACGAAAGCGTTCCTTGATTAAATTAAACTGAATATATATCTATTCTAAATCTAGCGATGCTAGTTGCAAAAAAGCCGTCAGTAAATTGTTTGCTAAAGCTTAAGCCTTCATCTGTCACTACAGAAGCGCAATGACATTTTTTGAATGACGTTTTCAGTTTCATTGGCGGTCAGTCACAAATCACTGACCCGGGTCCTCATGCAACATAAGCGAGAATCGCGTCGTCTGGCCAAAGTACCGAAACTTTACGTATTGTGACTCAAATGAGTAATGCAATAGATTACTGGCAGTATGTGCCGCATGCAGCTCTAAAGCTGACGGTTACAACATCGAAATTGAGGCGCCCATTGTAGTTCAATTCAAAGGAAATAAGCAAATGCGCATAAATGACTCTGCAATGTATGTCTTTATGATTGCAATATATGAAAATTGATCTTCAACGAAGGGTATAAATCGACCATAAAAACATGCAGATGAACGATTTCAGGAAACAGCAGAATGCAACCTTGCCCTGACGACTCTTCCTGATACCAGTAGCGCTTCAGCGATTGCTAAGGTTCCCGTTCCAGGTTGGACTTTCGGTCGTGCTGCCCAATTAGAGTGAAGTCATCAGGTTTCTGCTCATCCCCAACATTCGAATTGTGATTGCTATGCATTTGGTATGCAAAGGTTTTGGGCTCGTCCGGGAGTCGAACCCGGGACCTCACCAGATATGTGCAGGAGGGGCAGTTCTGGAGGTGGATGAAACCGCCGGAAAACCGGATGTTTCCGGTATTTTGCCCTAAAAACTGGAAAAATCCGGGTTCTGGGGGGTGAGGTTCAGGTATGGAGGGTCTGGCTTATGCAGCGATAGATCAATCGTGATTGTTATGCATTTGGTATGCAAAAATTTTGGGCTAGTCCAGGAGTCGAACCCGGGACCTCTCGCACCCCTAGCGAGAATCATGCCACTAGACCAACGAGCCTTAACTGCCCGTATCATTTTGTATTATGCAGCGATGGTTGAAACGAAAGCGCTCTGCATCTATCAAAAGATTTTGAGTACACAAACCTAGCTAGATTCCGCAGATACTGGTGGGCTAGGTTTAGGCTTATAAATTTTCCACGGAATGGCACTGTATCGGTCGGAATCTTGCTGTCCAAGTTTTGCTGTTTTATAATTCCATGGAAAATCTCCGATTAAGCTGAAAACTGGCCAACCGTGCCCTGAACAATGAAGTTTCACACATTTAGTACACATAAAACATACTCGCCTTTAAATCGATTTACCGGAATCTAGTCAGTCAGTTTTAAGCGATAAAACATTCCACGGAAATTCTCCCATTTTGCTGGAAACCGGTTGTCTGGGTATTAGCTCCAAAAGTTTCCACGGAATGTCACCAATAAATTTTTGCTACGTCTAATCTGCGGAATCTTGCTAGGTTTGTGTACTCAAAATGTTTTGATAGATGCACTCCTTGATTAAATTCGACGGAATGTATATCTGTTCTAAATCCAGCGATGCTAGCTGCAAAGCAAAAGTGGTCTGCAAAATTTGTTAAGTAAGTTGTGGAGTATGACTTCGTTCCAGTTCCAGACCGGCTATGCAGACCAGTCTTCTGTAGAGCTGGCGGTTGTCATTTGCTGCAGATAGTGATGTTTAAGTCAAGTGGTCCTAGGTTTCAGGTTGTGCAGTTTTCTGTTTCAGCTACTGAAACTGAAACTTAAACTGAAGCTGTTTTTGGATGAGGTCTGAAACTGAAACGACAATTACTTGAGGCTTTGCTGGCTGCTAAAACTGGGTTGGTTCAACACCTGAAATTCGGACTCAAGCTAGTTCTCGAAATGCGAAAATTTAGCGGTTTTAAAGCTGTTCTTTCATTAATATTCAGGAGAATATTAAGGAGAATGCATAGTCATCGAAACATGCTTAATTGTGCTCTGAAGGCTAGAACCGGTGCCTTTTAGAGTGACGCTAACTCTAATGATCACAGTAGCTTGGTCATGGCAAAATCTATTTCCGCTGAATGTCTACAGAATGACTGAAGTGTGACATCAGACTGATCTTAGTTCACAAACAACTAATTTGCATAATTCAGCTGGGCAAGAATAAGCATATACTAGAATTAGTAACAGCAGGCAATGTGGCGATGCCAACAACATGTGCATGCTGATAAAAATTCTAAAACCCTTCCTATGCTCAGCATTGAATGAAAACCTGACTGGACAGGTTTTTCACAAAACGGAGTAATAAAGACACAGAGTATAATGTATAATAGCCGGCTACGCTGAGGCGTAGCCGGAGAAAGCGGTCAGTAAATTGTTTGCTAAAGTTTAAGCCTTCTTCTGTCACTATTGAAGCGCTATGGCATGATGCGATATAAGAAAATTGATCTTCAACGAAGGGTATAAATCGAAATCGACCATAAGACATTCAGATGAACGATTTCAGGAAACAGCAGAATGCAACCTTGCCCCGGCGACTTTTCTTGATACCAGCAATGGTTCAGCAATTGCAAAGGTTTCCCGTCCTAGGTTAGACTTCCGGTCGTTACTCAAGGTGTGAAGGGTGAATGCTGCTCAAAGAGAGTGGAGTCATCAGATGCCTGCTTTTTCCATTCAATCCAATTATGATTGTTTTGCACTTGGTACGCAAAAGTTTTGGGCTCGTCCGGGAGTCGAACCCGGGACCTCTCGCACCCCTAGCGAGAACCATGCCACTAGACCAACGAGCCTTAACTGCCCGTATCATTTTGTATTATGCAGCGATAGTTCAAACGAAAGCGCTCCATGATTAAATTAGACGGAATATATACCTGTTTTAAATGCAGCGATGGTAGTTGCAAAAGAGCGTAGAGAGTAATTTGTTTGCTAAAGTTTAAGCCTTCATCTGTCACTAATGAAGCGCAATGACATTTTTTTTTGAAAGGTGCTGTGAGTTTAAAGGACAAGCAAGCCAATTGGAAAGAACGACTCCGCAATATAAGTCTTTAAGCTTCTGCTTTACCAAGATCACCGCCTGGGGCCCGTTGCATAAAAGTGATTAGTTGATTAGTGATTAGTGATTAGTTGATTAGTGTAGCAGTTTTTCGAGGGTAATCAAAGTTACGAGTGAGCTATGACAATAATTTATATGTCATTTGGAAGCGCTTTGAGCATTCTAATGAACTAATAAGTCTAAATTAAATTGCAACTTAAATTGGAGTGATGCCGGTGGAAAAAGCAAAGATATTTCGATTGAGCTCAAAGTTTTAATTTCACTGAATGAGTCAGTGAGGATAAATTAAATACTTGGTCAGTTCTGGATAAAGCGCTTCTACAGTTACAATATGGTACCAAAAACTCCAAACATGGTGGACTGCAGCACAAGTTTTGCTCGAAAAACTGCTACACTAATCAACTAATCACTAATCACTAATCAACTAATCACTTTTATGCAACGGGCCCCTGATGGCGTTAAATATTAACCCCGCAAATCACCGACCCAGGTCCTCATGGTACATAAACGAGAATCGCGTCATCTGGCCAAAGTACCGAAACTTTTCCGGGCTCGTCCGTGAGTCGAACCCAGGACCTTAAATTAGACGGAATATATATGAAGTAGCAGGAAAATTAGCTTGTAGCTTAACTATCGGCAAAGTGACTAACAATACTTCATAGGATGATCACAACACACATACCGGAACGTTTCTCATTACGATGCTTATTTTTAAAATAATGCTTTTAAGACTTCACGTTTCTTCATTGCTTCCTCTTTAAGAAATGTCACGACCCTGTGGCATTACTTTAATGATATTGTATCTTGAATGTCTCTTGCTTGAACCGTTGTCATAAATGCATAGTGCAGTGGTAGGAGTAATGTCACTGATGGTTACCGGCCCAACCCATGGGCATGCCAACTTGCCTGCTTTGCCAGTTCTTTTAGATCTGTCATACACATAAACTTTGTCTCCTGTCGCCAGTGCCTTTGGTCTAGCTTTATTACGATCGTAGGCTTGCTTTCTTGACAACTGATGAGCATTAATTTTAGCCCTTAGTTGATCAACCAACTTGGCATCCTTGGCAAACACCAGTTCCCTGGGAGTCTTTCCTGTAGCGGAGTGTGGAGAATCTAGGTAAGCGGAGACGGCCTCCTCGAGGAAATCGTCCCAAGACATTGGATCATCATGGGCTTTCTTTGCAAGGATATCCACCAATGTCCGGATTACCCTCTCCGCCACACCATTTCCCATTGGGTGTTTTGGGGTGGTTTGAACGAGATGAATTTCCTTCGATTTGCAGAATTGTCTAAACTTCGCCGAAGAAAAGCAGCGTCCTTGGTCGGTGATCATCTTCTGCAGACAACCAGCAACCATCAAATACCGCTTGATGGCTTGGATGACTGCATCTGACGACATATCTTCTAAGATATACGCCTGGCAGAACTTGGAGAAATGGTCCACGGCCACTAACACAAAACGATTTCCGTGCTTACTCCGTGGAAGAAAGGTTAGGTCCAACGCCACCATTTCCCCAGGCCCGTCCACCCAAATTGGAGACAGCTCCGGGATTTCCCTTTGTCCCGGACTGCGACATTTACAAATAGTACAGTCGGACACCCATTGTCGAACGTCTTTGCACATTCCCGGCCAGAAATATTTCTTTTGAAGAACATTTTAGATGGTTCTCCAGCTGAAGTGATCACCTTTATTCCCGCCGTGACTGTCAATCACCAAGCGTTCGCGCAGACTTTTGGGGATGAATAGGCGCAGTTCTCCAGCTTCCTCTAAATACCACAAGAGGCCAATCTGTACGAGGCCCATCTCTTCCAATTCGAGCTCTGACTTGTCCTCTGCCGCTGCGA
Source organism: Trissonchulus latispiculum (assembly GCA_030248195.1). NCBI lineage: Eukaryota > Metazoa > Nematoda > Enoplea > Enoplida > Ironidae > Trissonchulus > Trissonchulus latispiculum. Next base: position 2,460 of record JASAND010009258.1, on the reverse strand, counting down.
GAACCCATTCGGTATCAGTCCAATCATGCTTCGGTAAAACGCGGACGGATTTCATTCTGGACAGAGCATCCGCTAGTTGGTTGGTTTTCCCTGGCTTGTGCTGCACCACGATGTCGAGCGGCCGAATTGTTTCCATCCACCTTGCTATTCTGGGATTAGGGGGCTCCTCCATCCACAACTTCATAATGGCTGTAAGTGGCTTATGGTCCGTCCAAACTTCAATCTGCTTTTGAGAGATAGCCAGAACTGTGCCAAAAACTTTAAGCGCCCAGACCACTGCAAGCGCTTCCTTCTCTACGGTAGCGTAGTTACGTTCAGCTCGGTTGAGAGCCTTTGACTGGACCGCAACCAGCTTCACGTCTTTGTTGCACTTCTGGTACAGCACAGCGCCTACGGCGTGCCCGCTGGCATCGGTTTCGATGACGAACTGTGAATAAGGATCGTTGGCAATCTGATTCAGCGCTATTGCATTAGACAAAGCAGATTTGAGAGACTCGAACGCCTGCTGTTCAACTTCCGTCCACCGATAGGGAACATCCTTTCTTGTCAGTTTATTCAAAGGTTCGGCCATATCGGAGAAATTGCGGATGAATCTTCGACAGTAGCCCATCGATCCCAGGAAAGTTCGAAGGTGTGATAAATCTTGGGGTGGTTTCCAGTTGACCAGAGATTCCACTCGCTTTGGTGAAGGAAACACCATTCCATTCTCCAGATCCATTCCCAGGAAAGTGACTCTCTTGGCAGCGAAAACACACTTTGAAAGCTTCACAAGTAAATGGCTGTTTCGCAGCCTCCTCAGCACCTGACGGAGATGGGTCAGATGTTCCTCGAAGGTCCCGCTGGCTACAATTATGTCGTCGATATACACGCCTGCAAACAGCAGTCCCTCTAGTACAGACGACGTATATCGCTGAAATGTAGCGCCAGCATTCGTCAACCCAAAAGGCATTACGAGGAATTCGTATAACCCTGTCGTCGTGGCGAAGGCAGTCTTGGGAATGGATTGTTCATCCAACGGGATTTGCCAGTATCCCGACATGCAATCCAGTGTCGTAAAGTACTTTGCCTTCCGACCAAGCCGCAAAAGATCATCAACCCGCGGCATCGGAAATGCATCCTTTACGGTAACCTTGTTCACTCTTCGATAGTCGATGCAGAAGCGAATCGACCCGTGTTTCTTGACCACCAGAACCACCGGGCTGGCCCACGGAGACTTCGATTCTCTTATGACCCCTTCTTCAAGCATCTTCGCCACTTCTTCTTTTTCCACGCGTTGAGCGTGCTCTGAAAATCGACGTGGCTTTTGCTTGATTGGCTCACCCATGATATCAATGGCGTGCTTCACACCCTGAGCCTTCCCAATGACGTCCTTTCTGGTGGACGAAAAGACATCAGCAAATTCGTTGAGCAGTCCCACCAATTGTAGATTTTGCTCAGCGCTAAGATCAGGCGTGTCAGACCCACACAACTTGATCCCTATAGATGTCCTCGAGCTATCCCGATGCTCGGACACCCTGGAGACCTTTGGCCAGTCTGGGTCGGTCAGCCCCTGCATCTGCTGAAGGTTTGTTACTGTACCCAGGACGGTACCCTTCGGCAGATGGACAGGACCCTTAACCAAGGATAGTGAGGCCAAACCATTACAGCTTCGGATTACACCAGTGGGAAGGTTTGACTTAAACGCCTCAGATGGTTCAAACAGAAGATCCCTGTCTGGACCTTTTACGGACACCAGTACGTTTTGGTTCCGTCGGCGACCCTTCACTGCTATCAGGATCGCATCTTCCGTTTCTGTGCCATCCAACTTCATCATCGGTAGGCATTCCGGAAGCTTCTGGGAGCACGCTTGTTTAGGTTCGACAAAAGACACGGCTCTGTCGTCCTTTGCCTCACCCGTGTCCTTTCTTTGTGGTTGAACGTTCCAAACCAGCGTGGCAATGTCTAGCTGTGCAGCGGTAGCCCTTGACAGAAGGACTTCCGTTTCCTCCTGAGAACCCGATGATGGCCTCAGCACAGCGAAGGTTGCCCTAATTACTGGACTTTCCCCAACCGTCAGGTCGACTTCGACGCCCGGAAACTCCTCAGCCGGACCCCAAGGACCGACGGCCTTGAACGTCTGGGCACAGTCCTCAGCAATGCCTCTGGCCTTCAGCTCGCGGCCCAACCACTGAGGCAAGCAGTTCATATCTGTGCCCGTATCCACAACCACTGTTCCGTCAAACTCCCATCCACCGAATTTCAACCTTAGGCCCACGTCGGAAAGTTTAGGCCTTTCCTCCAAGCGAGAACCAACATCCTTCGCTGGTTGCTGGAGGGTGCTGCTAGTCACGTGATTTGCCGTTTTCTTTTTAGCCCCGTCGTCCTTACTTTTGGTTCTGCACTCAGACGCATAGTGACCTTTTTTATTACAGCTGTAGCATGTAACCGACAATTTTGACCTGGATTTGTCGGTCATCTTTT